>ML208316.1:0-158772 GCA_004369065.1 Pluteus cervinus | reverse complement strand
TATACTGGATGTTCTCGTTAATCTGGATTCACCGTCTCATTAAACGTCATCGTCCCAATCCCAATGGCAATCAACGCCAACTTCAAATGGACCAGGGTGCTTCCTCCTCCCGTGCTTCCAGCTCTTCATCATCTCATAGTCTTCCTCCAGCAGGCAATTCAGCTTCCAGCCACTCGGATAATATTAGTCGGAGGGCACGGAGACGTCAAGCTCGAAAGGCCGATAGACGGAGGTGATTGACCTCCACAGCAAACTTCGCCGACATGGCCAACCACCTCCAGTTGATGTACGGTGATCCTCGTCTCACCAGCCCCTCTCATTTACACCTCACACTTTTTACTAGATTACTCCCTCGGGCTCCTATGCTTTCAGCGGATTCCCCAGGAGAGGAGTGTCGATATGCATGTAATTTCTTCCTCAGTCCTTCGTGATCTATATGTACAATTCTTCCGCAACTCCCGAGTCTTTCGATGATAAGACCTCCTATAATTCGTGTTTCCACGATGATGGTTCACGGTCCTTCCAACAACTCCACATGCTCTAGATGATCTTACGCACTCCCCAATCTCTATTCATTATCACTCTATACCACTGTCCTCACTACCAATTACTTGTACAGTAAACCGGGGCTCTTGATACGTGTGTACAGGACTTAAAAGCCAACCAAAACTGGCGCGGCATCATTTGGACCTCCTACCGAGCTTTCTCAAAGATATACCAAGCAGACAGAGGGGAAAGGGTGTCCCGATTCCCATTAACCCTCGCACCCATCATTCCAGCCACCATATACACATTCATTTCCTTCTGACGAAGGAGATCAACCAACTCCACATTCACTTCACAAGACCCAGCGGGCACGTCACCATCCCGTAGAGCATAATATTCAGCTCCATCAAGGATAAGTGGCCCTGGAATGTGGGGACTACGCGCCTTCTGGACCTGCCATCGACCTTCGTTGTTGAAGACACAGAACGCAGTGACCCATCCACTGTACCAGGACGGTCCACTCATGTTGACTTGATGATGGACGATTGTACCCCAAAATCCTCTGTCTTGAACGCCCTCGAATGCGGCGATGAAACGAGATATAATGGGCTGGAGGAGGTATCTCCAGAGTTGAGCTTCGGCTCCGAATTCGGAGAGTTTGGTTATTCGATTTAGGATTTGTTCGTAGTCGGATTTCTCGCCGAGGAGTGTGATGGAGGATAAACCACAACCGCCTGTCATGCGGTAGTGGAAAAAGGTTTTGAGAGTTGCCATCATTATGATAGAGGCGCAAGTTGTGTCGCAAGTTGTAGTGGTTGTGAATGATGGGAGAATCCAGTCCTTGAGGCTTTTATCGACAAGGTTTTCCTATGAAAGGGGACCATGGGCGTCAAACAAGGAAATGGGTGAGGTGAGATTCAAAGACGGCTTACGTCCAAGCGATTTACGAACACTCGTGTTGCCCAGTTGTAATCAACCGCATCGAGCGACCCTTCGATGTGAACTGACACCTCCTTCTGTCCTTGATGTGCTACAAAATAGGACCGAAGTTCTTCTGAATGCCCAATGACATATCGCTGGAACTGTGATAGAATGGCGAGCCAGATGTCATCAGGACGAATCACCAGATGATGATCGTGTGTGTATGCCTGGATACAAGTTTGAACGAAACCATTGCTGAGTGGGATAAGATTAGGTAGATCGGTTTCATCGATGGAAGTAGAGACGAGGTTTTTGATTCCGTGATGTCTAGCCTTGATACTGCTACTGGCAGAGAGAAAATCTGAGGTCGACTCGACGGGAGGTAGAGTGACGGTGCCTGCTTCGGACTTGAGTGAGATGGTGACAGGCATGGTCGAGTAGTGATAGTGATCTGGCGCCCAGAGCTACAAGGTTGAACCGTGCCAAACGCCCAAGCATCGTGGCCAACATAGACGCTGTCTCCAAGGATAAGTTCGCGTCGAAGGAAGGCGCGCGTTTAGGAGTTCGCGCGCTGATGGGTGGGCGACTGTGGCCGGTGGCATCGACGCTACGTCCAAGTATAAGTATATAAGTTGCGATTGAAGGGTGATATGCGTCTGCAACCGGCTGGTTGTTGTGCATGTCGACTGCCAGTGCCAGTGCAAGACAGCTCATAGCAATATGGTCCAATCACGATACATTCTTGTTCGACTGTCGTCAACAGTGGACACGAGGGTGTATACATGGAAATGAAAAAGAGAAGATCCGTTATCAAGGCAAGCATGCATCGAGCTGGCTAACGCCGTCAAATGAACCAAGCGCCAACAATCACAATTATGTCCTGTTTCAAGAGAGATGTACCGAAAAGTAAGCAATGAGCCCATAGCGCTATTCCAAGCACGACGATAACGAGTCCTCTCTCACCTTCAATTAAACGTAAACAGACCATTCAATGTGGACGGGTCAACAAGTATTGGGCTACCCAACGATGAGAGAGTTGGGCTGGAAAGCGATGAGAGATCCGATGAAACCATTGGGCTTGAATGCAAAGAGGGATCCGATGAAACCGTTGGGCTTGAATGCGGAGAGACATTCGAAGAAGTAGTTGGGGTTGAAACTAGTGGTGGGACATACGACGAGACAATTGGGGGAGAGAATGATGAGATATCTGATGAGACAGTTGGAGGAGAAAGGGATGAGATATCTGATGACGTTAACGCAGGCGAATCGGTAGTTGAAGACCCCCCACTGGCATTGTCTGCCTCACCCGCATCAGTTTCCCCGTCAATTCCGCTCCAAGGATCGAAGTCCGTTAGCGGTTGCGGGGAGGATTCTATGGGTGTAGCCTCCTTTTCTCCAGCTGATAACTCTAAGTTGGTGATGGCCGGAATGGGGGCGGGTGACCATGCATCCCAGAGTGGGGGAAACTCGAGAGGGGGGAGAACAAAAGGCTGCATAGTATCAACCTCGAGGGAACCCTCCTCTCCTGCTAATAACTCCAGATACCCGCTGGCTGGAGTGAGAACGGGTGACTCTGCGTCCCAGAATGGGGAAAACTCGAGCGGGGGGAGAACGAAAGACTGTGTATGATCAGCCTGGATCTCATGGTCGGGCTTTGCGAGTTCCTGTCCTTGTCGTGCCTTCTTCACGTTCTTGTTACGCTTCGGAATGTCGTTCGCCGCAACAGGAACACTATCCACCAGATGTCCGAAGATCAGCCTCTCTGTTGAAAACCTCCGAACCACTCCCAGTCCTACGGTAGTAATAGGGACTGGTCTCAAAAGCCGCGTCCTAAGAGGAGATAAAAGGGCCTGTGTAGATGCATCTACGCCATGATGATGGGCAAGACGAAGGACCGTGGGCTGGAGAGGTGCGGCCAGACCTGGAGCGGTCGGATGTGCAACAGATATGTTCCGACTATTTAGAAAAGGATCAGGAAACCTCACGAAGGTCAAATAATGCCATACCTATTCACAAGATCTAATGTTTTACGGGCGAGGTTTGTAATAAACCGCAAGTCCCAAGACGCTGATTGCATCTCTCAGTCGTATGTTGTGTGAGTGGCAAAGCCCAGGATGAGGCTAGGGTTTGGTGGAGAAATAAGTCGTGGTTGCAAGGCTTTTGTGTGTTTGGACACGTGCTGGGCTGCGGGAGGAAATGCATGCCAGGCCCAGTCCTCAGGCGCTCAGGCGCTCCAGCAACGCGCATTCTACGATGAGAGTATAAGATGATACCCAGCCAGTTGAAAGGTCAAGAAGAAAAAAGCAAACAGATGAGATATCCGCTTAGTCGGGCTTCGGAGACTGGAAAGAAAGAGAAAGAGACGCGTTCAGTTCCAAGCGTCGCCACGGCCGGGCCGTCCAGATAAGGATCACCTGACCCTCGCTCGCCTCAGCATCCCAGCGCTCCCGGCCACTCACAGCCGTACCTCCTACTACTTCTTTCATCTTCTTTCTCCATCAAGTACCTCTTTCTCCTCCGAAGGTTATCACCTCATTTCGTGCGTGTCTCTTTGGTGTGAATGCTGTCATTCGTTCAAGAGTATTGAATAGGGGACCTTGTAGTTGTTCAAAGGGATTATCGGATCGCGTGGACAGTTTAGAGATATGTCCTTGCCGAAGGTGTGTTTTGCATTATCTATGTTTATGGGGAATGAGGTTGGTTTGGGTGTTGTGGGTTAACCGCCTTGGACTGCGGAGAACCCAACATGACCTCGAGCCCGGTTATTTGGGAGATCTGGCTTCTATTGGCGTCATCGCGCTGCACGGTTTCTTCGAATCAAATATGCTGACTTTTCCTTGTCGTGTTCGGTGACGAATAGCGTATTATCAAGGTATGTGCCCGTCGCCATTTCATGAGCGCGGAAACTGATTGCTGCAACCCTTCCTCCGCATTCCCTCGTATTCTCTTCAAACCTAAACGTACGGTCACTGCACTTCCTGAACGATCACACTACCCTCACCGGCTCCTTTTGGAACCCATTCAATGCTCGTACGATCCCTGGCGATATCACACGATCTATAATGACGATCCTCGCATTCAAACACCCGTGGAAATGGGAATCAGGAAACAGAACGATTAGTCGCAGATCCCGCACCAGGAATTACAGCTGCGCCACATGAAGATAATCTAAGATACTTCAACGTGACAATTCAAGGACCTGATGGGAGTCCATTCCAAAGTAAGCCTTGGTCTCTTGTATGTCGTGCGGGCTGGTTGCTTCGTGAAAGAGGGAGATTAGGATTCGTCACAGCATTCGGGTCAAATGGGCTGGGATTACCAGGGGATATAACGCATATATGTTCGAATTGTTGACGCTATATGTCGTTTGCAGATGGAATTTTCAAGTTGGAGCTCTTCCTACCGGAAGAATATCCAATGGCACCGCCAAAGGTGCGCTTCTTGACCAAGATATACCACCCCAACATTGGTGCGTTTGTTAACCCACCTTCTATTATTCACGACATGACCTCATTGAACTTCCACTTCCAGATAAACTTGGTCGTATCTGTCTAGATATCCTAAAAGGTTTGTGTTACCCCATCGTTCACATATATGCTTTCCATTACCTTGACATCCGACATTCGCAGATAAATGGTCCCCGGCTCTACAAATCCGAACGGTTCTACTATCGATACAGGCTTTGCTCAGTGCGCCCAATCCAGATGATCCTCTCGCAACAGATGTGGCGAAGCACTATAAGGAGAACGAGAACGACGCACAGAGGGTTAGTCAGGAGTGGACCCAGAAGTATGCGTCTGGTGATTAATTATAATGGATATGGGTATTGGTTTGAATGTAAACTTGTTTCTCGTACTCGTATACTGTATCGTTTGACGACTGATCGTGTTCTTCATGGTTCTAAATCTATATCGTGAAAAGCAAGCTTTGAAAGTTGAATGCCAATTTACAATAATTTAGACGCGATATCAGACGCATGGTCCTCGGCCTGCTTCAACTTTAATAAGTACCGCATAGCGTCTATCTCGTCTGCCACGATGCCTGAAGGTCCAGGTGTATTCTCCCATGGAATTATAGCTTCGGGCGTCAGATCACTATCGCTTGACCATGCCCGTCACCATCTCACTCAAATCCGAGGCAGGCATCGTCCAATCTTCCAGCGTCGATACGACCTCTGCCTTTCTCATTGCCACTAAGAGCAGCAACGTCAGCATCCACGGAATCAAAAACATCGTCTCCACATCTATCGACTCGGCTGACCTACCCAACTTGATTCCACTCAAAAATGGATTCGTCCAAACTTGCATTCAGGCTTATACACACGACCATCATTTGATTATTCGTCCTGATGATGTATGGCTCGCGATTCTATCGCAATTTCAACGATATATCGTTCTCCACTCCGAGGAGCTACGGTCCTATTTCGTTGGATTTCAGGGGAAAAAGGAGATATCCGTTGAGACAGAGCAGCCGCTCGATGAAGTTGATTATACCTTGGTGATACGACAATTCGTGGATCTCATGGACGTACGTGCTGAAACCTCGTCTTGTTCAATGCTCATGATCCCCTTGCATATCCAGGAAAACCTCGTCGATAAGGACCTAAAAAACTGGATCTTACCGTCTTTCACAACAACAACACCTTGCGACACAACCTGTGCTTCCATAATGATGATGTCAACTCTCAAGAATTTCTTCATCTACCACGTTTTAGGCGGATGCGGTTTAGCTTCCATCACCCTCCTCGGTGAAAAAGACGACTATGAACAGATCCTAAATCGTCTCAGCAAACTCTCCCAGTTCGGAGCTGAAACACAAACCTGGGCATCCCTCCTCCGACCCATATTAGCCCGTTTCATCGCTGCATTCTACGGCATCCAAGACAATGAATTCTGGGGTACAATTGTCCACCACCAGCACAATGGAAGCGGTTCAAATTGGTATAGCGGGTGGATTACCGCGTTTTGCGTTTTCAATGATTATGGCCAGTGGCAGCTCCGAACGACTAGGAGTCCCCAGGTTCCAGGCCCGCTTGTCTTGGATGGAATCGAATATTTTGCTCTTGCGGAAGGTGGCATACCTGCTGGATATTGTGAAGTGGACTTGAGGTTGGTCGATGTCATTCGTCAGGAGGAGATGAATGCATATATGGTGGCTGGAATGATGGGTGCGAGGATTAGTGGGAACGAGGATACACTTTCTCCCTTTCCTGCTTGGTTTATCTTCGAGAAAGCTCGAATGGCCCCCAAGCCTCAACATCTAGTCGAGTACCTTGTGCCCCGTCGTTAAAAATGTTCCGAGTTGGTAAATACAGACACTTCTTCAAAGAAAAAGCACAGCGTGCTGGATAGATTACACTGAGAAATCGGGGTCAGATCAGAAAGGATGGAGGAGAAATCAACACACTCTCTTGATAATCAGCAGCAAGTAACCTATTCACCGCGAATTAACCATCAGACCTAAAGTTCACAGAAGCACAAAGTAAGACGAAGCACTCACAATTCTAACACGATCTCAGGTGGAATTCGTTCCATGAACTCATGTACAGGGATCTCTTCTTTGGGTCCTACACTTTCGTAGTGTGCTCGGAATGCCATGTATTCTAGAAGCTTTTCAACGATTATGCCTCGTTGATAGATCGTACAAGTTCTTGTGGAAGCTTCGGCGTAGTTACCTGTGGCGAAGAGATGATGGTGTGGTTAGGTTAGCTGTCAGACAATAAAAAGTAGGGCAGAGATGAGTGCATATGCAACCGTTGGAAGTTAAAGGTCGAGTGGTGGATATGCGACCACAAATGGAAGAGAACGGACATACGTACTCTCAGTATCTAACATATTCCTCATAGTTCCACTCGCATATGCTACCTTTCTTCGAACTAGGAAAGAAAACCCGTCTGTACTGTTAACACAGACCCAATCTGTGTCTTTGGGTTCCGTCTATCGGAATTGGTAGAGAGGTCAGTTATGGCGAGTTAAGATCAGAGAAAAGTTGATGAGAGAATGGATTACCTGCATGTCAATGTCTTCGGTCATGGTAGGATACTGCACGATGACAGGTGAGGGTATGAGGAAGAGATGGAGTACATATATTTGTTTGGACACGCGGACGCGTTGTTTGTTCCTCGAATCCTTCCTGGCGAAAAGGGGGCGGATGATTTTCGGAGTACAATATCTCCATTCATACCCTACAAGTATTACAGTATAAGGAGCATAAGAGGTCATCAACTAGAGTCGTGCGGTCATGAAGAGGGTGTGTATGCAAGGAGGGATACAGACAAACAATGCATGAGTGGGATCCGAAGTAGATGCAAAAGATGACGACGAGGATTTGATACATCAAAAGAAGAAAACGATAGTGAGAGAGAGGAACATTTGGAAGAAAAGGAGATGGAAGTGGTATAGAGATGGGATAGAGTGAATTCGCGGTACTTGATACAGTACATCGTAAAGGGGACAGGGGAAGAAGGTGGAGCGTAGATCATAACATCGATAGCAAAAACGTCACTCCTAGCAGTGTAGATGCACAACAGATTCGAAGACGAAGAGCAAGTGACCAAAGTATCGCAAGGGTGTCGAAAGCAGGAGGAACGTGAATCAACACGCGTAAATAGAGAAGGAAGAGAGAGGAAAGAAACGAAGGATCATACGTAACCGAGGTCGGACGTTGAAGACGGAGAACCATCGAGGAAAGGAAGAGAAAGGGGGATCATGAATAAATAGTCCGAGGGAGTCATAAGAGTCAGAGAGTCAGAGAGACGCGCATAAACCGTCGACATGGAGGAGTTAGGTGGAACTGGGAGACGAAAGTCAGGCATGCAACCAGGAGCCTGGTGTCGCACCAGTATCCACGGTCACGACCACACCGAAATAAGTCACGGAAAACCAAAGCCAATACACGAAATCCGAAAACAGACCCAGAAACCAGAGGAGTGGTGATAGATAGGACGAAGCGTGGAGGAGGGGAAAGATGACGCCGAGAGAATGGTGTTCAAACTAGTATCGCTAACGGCGGATATGCGTCATGTATCCACTCAGCGGGCTTGAGAAATTCGAAATGTTTCAACGAAGGGAGGACTGATTGCATCGTTTCCTTGATCCCGGATGCAACATTCAGCTTGATGGTTGAGAGTCGCCAAGCCTTGTAGACATTCTTCAGCGCCCTTTCTTTCATCTTCTCTTTGAAGAGTTCCTAGCATTCATTCGTCAATGTGCGCCTACGAAAAACGGAAAAATGAGACGGGTCACTCACAATTTCTGATTTGAAACGCATATATCCATCAGGCGAGCCCCCAGTGCTAGGATCTTCTGATGTGACGGAGTGGGACCACATTTCAATAGAACGAAGGTCGGGAAGACTCGATGCGAGTAAGTCCCACAGCTCCGGACTGTTATACATAACCTGAAGCGTTAGATGCGTAACGCCAATGTGGGTACCCTGCTCCTTGACATCAAAGAGCTCTTGTAGCTCTTGGTAAGTAAAGGCATGGTTTCTGAGGTACAAGCGCTCAATCTGGTCGATATGATCCTTGAGAAGCTGTTTAACAGGCGAGATACGGGAAGCGCCTTCAACGGGAAGTAGGGGGAGCTGAACGGTAGTCAAACGTTTGTAATCTTTGTTGATAGACGCCATAACTGTATGCGCCCATGGGTAGATTTGATCTCCGCCGGCACGTGGAGAGGGAAGAGGAGGAGATGCAAAGGAGATACTCCGTAAAGTTCCTTGATTTCGCTTTAGAAAAGCGTTAACTGTCCCTGGACACGAGAGATATGTTTGAGCCGCCGGGATGCTTAATGCGACTGTTTGTAAATTTTTGAAGCTGCCAAGGGAGTTGAAGAGAGGAGAGATGTCGCAAGGAGAAGACGGTTCATCGAGGTCGATGTGGAGGCTAAAGGCGTGAAGAGAGGGGAGGGAGTTCATCCAATCCGCTAAACGAACGCAACTTGCAGATACATCGTTCGGTGCGACTTCATATGCCGAGATTGACACGTTGAACTCCTCGATTGCGAGGCTGTGTTCTCCATACATCGGGGCTAGGTAGCATAAAGTCCTGATGGGGACATGCATTGTCACTTTTCGTAAGGTGTGTCTGGTCTTGGCGATGGACATCTCCAAGAATTTGGTGTAGGACCTAAGATGGCCTGCTCCGTGGACCCAACGGAAAGAGAGCTCATCAAGATCTGACTTCTCCAGGCACGACATGATTCGGTCAAAATCTTTGGAAAGTTTATGTTTCCGGAGGTCTTCGAACTCTTTCTGGAGTCGATCGGCATGTATGAGGGGACGAAGATTGTCGCGTATTTTATCCCAGAGGCTTGAACCGCGGTTGCGTGCAGCGTCTACACGCCATGGCTGGATATAGAGCTCGCGGATGTATTCACTGCCTCCCTCCTGCCTGATGCGAAGTCCGAGGTTGAGTTGATGCAGTAAGCAACGAGAATTGTATACGTACTTGACCCTCTGGTACATATCCTTGACACTCTTCCTGTCGGCAACGAAGGAAACCTTTCGGAACCGTTGATTCAAATGAACTTTGCGTAAATTGGGGCTATCAACGATGTGGACGAGCCACTGAAGATCGTCTGGGCCAAGATACTGAGCTATTTGTGCCCATATATCATCAGGAAAGTCTCGGGTGGTCCGAACCATTCTCGAGGCGATGAAGTGTGGCGTGCTATGGGAGGGCCGGCGACACGAGGAGGACGAAAGGCCGGGTTCGGGGTCTCTTTGAGTTTCAAGCTTCACTGCGTGAAGCACATTTCCGGTTAAGGTTGACTCTGTCACGTGTAAACTGAATGACTGATCCAATCCGTTGTTGTCGGCGTCGTTATCTGCATCGATATCGCATAGTAGGACGATATCCATCGTTTACCGCCGTGGAGGATGTGTGTGAGGGGGGGAACAAAGTGAAGTGCTGAGGTGTGTGGGGGATGCTTGGAAATCGAGATCTGCATATTTGCCCAGCCTGCGACCCTTTATGCAACGGTGTCTATACAGCGGCATGAATTTGCCGGGGCCGAAGGCATCGCCCAAAATGGCGCCGTCTGCCTTGGCTGACGCAATTGAAGGACCGGAAAGAGTAAAGTGTTCAAGGCCACATGTGGACAACAGCGCAAAAAATATCAGCATATGGATGTCATCAGTTTGATTATCAAGGCGTAAGTGAGAACAGTAGGGTAGGTTGGGTCTAAGTAGCACAACAGCTTGCTAGGAGTTACAGCGTCTAACGTACAGCGCAGGGAAATAGTACAAGTAATAGTATAGCGGGGTATAGAACGAGGATGAGGATGGAGAACATAGTCCACGACTGCGGCGTGGGGTAATAAAAGCGCATCGAGTCCATATATACAGAGATGGCACATTGATCATCTACAGGTCATGAAGTCATCAATTAAAGAGGTAGCGCATCGGAAATAGCACAAAGGCGTGAAGAGGGATGGGGGCGGACGAAAAAAGAGAATAGGACAGGAATAGACGACACCGGAACAACGAGTTCATGCGATAACAACTCGAGACGGCAGGCACTCCTGCAGCATGGACACAAGGATGTTAGATAGGTCCGAATTCAACTTAGAATTCGCCTTCTCGAGCTTCAGGTCCTCAAGTTGCCAAGAAAACATCTCTTCTTTGTGACCACGGAGTGCTTGGCAGAACTGGAATAAGTCCTAAAAACCGTCATCGTATCAGTGCCAATTATATCGACTTTCAAAGTGCACTGCAACTCACCACTTCCTGTCTGTCATGCAATCGTAACAAAGTCTCCCCCTCAGGCTCGTTGTATGCTGTTAGATCACGCGGAATAAGGGTATTGAAGGTGACCTCGAGCTGCCTGAGGTTGGGTAGCCTGCGCGCCAGCAGCACAAGCAACTCCGGGCTGAGCTGGTCAACACGGAGTTGCGCCGCCCGTGCAGCGAAAAACCTAGCCGTCCTCGGTAACAATGTGATATTGAAAAGGATCTCGACCTCTTGATAAGCAAGGATTCGATCGGTGAACTGGATCGTCTCTAAGGTTTCCCCGTGAATCTGCAACAGCTTGATAAAGGGCGCCAGATCTGCGCCAAGCGGGCGCAGCGAGAGTGTGATGTGCTCGAGTGATCTGAATTCGGAACCAATCGAGTCAATGATCTTGTGGATCCACATATTCGTCTCGGGGTGTGCACTGCCATACGCAGAACAGCGAGAGGTTGTCAGGCTAAGAGTTTTAAGGGTATCACGGTGACTATCCAAAAAGCCAACGAAGGTTTCGGGTGGTGAAAGGTGGGTCCCGTCGAAAGGGATTGACAGGTGCACATGTCGTAATCCGTGAATATGACCGAGGTGCCGGAAGAATCGATGAAGGTTGAGGGAAACGTCTTTACAGGTGGATGTGAGGGAGAGGGATTTGAGAGAAGGGAGGTTGTTGACGAACACGACGAAGGGTTCGAGGTGGTATTCTATGTCCTGGGTAGCAACATCTCGGACATAGAAAATTACTTCCAACTCTTCGAGATGATACAGGTTCGTGACCTGCGCCAGCCGTGAAAGTGCGGTTATAGGAACTTTGAGGGTGAGCTTAGTCAAAGAACCGGCAATTTCTGCGAGCGCAGGACCTGTAAACGCGCGGAAGAACTCCGTTTGACAAGGCGAACCGTCCCAGTCAATTGTATAATGACGGAGACCCTTGCAACGTGCAAGTGCGGCCATGACGTTCCGGATGTCTTTATGGACAGCTTTTTGAACTTTAGTCGCTGACGTTCGACTGCGATAGGTAGGGTCGCAAATTGCCTTTGTCTTGTCCCAAACTCTAGCGATCCCGGTAGGCTTCTTCCACTCCTTGACCACTTTCCACGGTCGGATAGTCACTTCACGAACATGAGGCGCAATACCGGGTTCCCTGTCCACCAAAACGTGTGATGAGTACATAACAAAATGATTACATACAGAGTGTGGGTTGTCGACTACGAAATGGACTTACAGCATATGTTGGCATAATCGCTTATTTCGACGACGATCATCACTGGTAAAGACAACGCTTTGATAGGATGCCTTGAGGGCTAGGCATAACATGCTGGAATTAAGACCCATCAGGCTTCGGAGGTCCGTTGGTGCCAGTAACTGCGCAACAACGACCCAGACGTCGTGAGGTAGCGCCACCATGGCAGTACGCAACTGCAAAGCGGAGGGGATGGGCATGGTGAGTTGGCAAGGGTCAGAACTGACTCGGACTCGGAGGAAAGCCAGCTGCGCGAACACGCCTTTTTCTCAATGGACAGCATTGGAAAGCGCTTTTCCCCACGAACGCGGGGTCGAGCACGCGTCACGGAACGGGTCGGAGCTGGGGTGAACCATTTAAGGTACCGAACTGGTTTGAATTTGTCAGCCAATCGGAAGGCCACGATTACTAGCAAGTCCGAGTCTTCAGTCTTCAGTTGCAATACTACAACGAGCCAGGAAAGGCATGAAATGACCTGAGGGCTTCCAAACAGGCTCAATAAGAACTCCGGAGGTAGTCAATGGATTCACGAACCACTGGCGCGACATGACACTTTGCCCCCTCGAGGACGCTGTCTTGACTCGGAGCGCTTGAAACTTCGCCCTGCGCTGCGCTGACGCTCTAGGTACTCATAGCGGACAGTTAAATCACCAGAAAGCGACACACACTTGGCTGAACGAATCTTGCTAGCTGCCAGGTGACACGAAATCCCATCTCGCGGCGTTTCTCAACATGTGGCCACTCTGAAGGATGGATATCGATGGCCACTGACATCCATCTACATAGATAGAGTGGTGGATACAACCGGTGACTAGTTGACTACTTGCGCTCATTTACGCCTCTCTCCTGACTTCAAGTTTGTAACGGCCGTAAACCGCGACCTCTAGAATTCGGGACTCGCGCGCATCAACTCTTCTTTCCTTCACCGACACCCTTCCAAGTCTTACACATTCGTTTCACACCCGCGCTTTCACTTTTCGCCCATAGTTTGCTTCTTGTTCCAAGGACCTTTCTTGTCTTCCCAAATTGCCCGATGATGCTCGGAGGAAATAAAATAAGTATATTGAAGATGCCATCA
Organism: Pluteus cervinus; assembly: GCA_004369065.1. Classification (NCBI taxonomy): domain Eukaryota; kingdom Fungi; phylum Basidiomycota; class Agaricomycetes; order Agaricales; family Pluteaceae; genus Pluteus; species Pluteus cervinus. Next base: position 145,318 of record ML208316.1, on the reverse strand, counting down.
CGTCTTTCTTCCCTAGAAAGTGATGTCACTTAGAGATTTTCCAAGACTTGTCTAGAACCAGGAACGAGTCCCTTCAAGTTTATGCACATTACTGTGCCAGTGGCGAAATTTAAAAGCTTCTTTGACACAGCGTCGAGTGGCGGTCTGGCTCGTGATAGAGGTGAGTATTCTCTCTCCGCTGTCTACACTCATACCGTATCATATTGACAATATCCAATCATAGCAGGGTCTTCTACCGTCTTTGGGCTCAATTCTGCGCCAATTGCTCAGGACCTTGAACACACTACAACATGGACAAACAGCGGCGGTCGATCGAGTCTAACTTCTTATGGGTTCCGTCGGTTTGATTGGCTTCGCCTTCGTCGGGAAGCGCACCTCCTTCTTTGGAGTTCTGTCAGGTACACTCAGCCTACTTCAAGTTCACGTCAAAAATTTCGGCACACGACTGGGACTTTATCGAAATAAACCATCCTGGGTGATGGCAATCTTCGTAGACCTGTTTTCTGGTTTCCCAGTTTTTCTTTGAGCAGGGGTAAACTCCACAAAGCGAGGACGAACAACGCCCAAGCTTTCCAGCCAACCTGAACTTGGAACGCAAACTGACAGCGAAGGAGACTGATTGACGAGCGTTGAATTAACGTGATCAGCGTTCATCATTTTCTTTACCGACGGGAAATCGAAATGCTTTTCTGACAGACAATCTTTCTACTGGAAGGACGTAGGTGTTCGAAAATGTCCAGTCTGCTGAGGTGTTCGGAACTTCGCGCCTGAAGAGGTCTTACCTTCCGTACGCGTGACTTTTGTGGCTTGAATATATGCCCCAAAACTTGCAGGTTGGCCTCGTCCTCTTAGCATGACCTTCGCCGTCCTGCGCGCCCTCCATGCCATCATCGGCACCGCTATCGACGACATCGAGCGGGTATATGCGCAGTACCCAGCCTCGGGAAGCCTACCGTCCACTCCTTACACATCTCCCAAGAGTCCTGCTGTCAAGTTCCAGACGAAGGATCCGTATGCTTCACCGCCGCCAACTCCCGGAGCGACGACGGCTGGGTCGCATTTTCCCTTGTTTAGTGATTCTCAGACTCTAGATTTCCCGTCTCTCGACGAACCGTACGATCCCAGCTCACCAAGCGAGGTGTTGACCTCAGACCCAATGGTCACAAGTGCGATCAGTCGAGTGGTCTCAGCTGCTGGGCAACTAGCGGCCTGCACGCAAAACCCGTTCCTTACTCTTTGCGATGCCAGCATGGGCGTAAGTAATTTTCGCTTCCTCGGATATGCGATTTTGACGGCTCGGCTTAGTACCATCTCCCGTCATGTTTGCGTCTTCTTGAGGCATCACATACGGTCGAAATTCTTCGAGAGGCTGGCAAAGAAGGTTTGCATGTCAGTGAACTGTCGCGACGTAATGGAGTGGAAAGGGGAAAACTAGGTTTGTACTCAATCGATTATCCTGGCGCCACTGATCTTATGTACGGCAGCGCATATACTCCGGCTTCTGTGCACACACCATATTTTGCGTGAACTCCGACCCGATGTCTTCGCGTTAAATCGCATATCGTCGCTAATTGACTCGGGAAAGAAGGTCGAAGAGATAAGGCAATGTGAATACGATGGGAGGTGAGCAGTTCTGGCTTTCTGGGTCGATGTCCACATACTTAAGTTCGTTCCAGGCCTGAAGCGAAGTATCACGACACAGATGGTATTGCTGCCTTTGTTGGACTGTGGTAGGAAAATGTCCCTGTAGACTTCCATGAAACCTAAAGCGGTTCTTAGCACGGATGAATTGCAAAAAGCGTCAGCATACCTCACGGAAGCGTACCTGCTTTCACCTTCCCCAAAGACTCGATCCGCTCGAGATCCGACTCGGGCGCCTTTCTCCTATGCCTTTGGCTGTGTGCAGGAGGGTGATTCTCACTCACTTCAGCCCGATAACGAACGAAAAGAAGGTGTGATAGAGTTTATGTCCCGAAATTCGACAGGCGTCTGACTATAACCGCAGGGGTTAGTTTCTTCGGTTGGCTGGAAGGAGAGGGCTATCACGCACCACCTGAAAGGTAATTTACCAGCTGCGTTTTACGAACTCTACTCATCAACGCTCATCAGCGTCGAGGTCGGGAGAGGGGTATCACTTCCCCCAGCTTTCGGCGCGCAGCCGTTGAATAGGACTGAAGGGTCACTGCCACAACCGCCCGGTAGCAATGCCAATCGGTTCAGGCTGGAACGCTTCGGGAAGGCGATGACCGGGACCTGCCTATGGGATACACCGGGCGGAGTGTTGAGTGGTAGGCATATATGCACGTTTCAAATAACTGACATTAACCGAATTGTCAGCCTTTCCATGGCAAGCTCTGCCGCGCGGAAGTGTGGTCGTAGATGTAGGAGGGGGGATAGGGAGCACAACGATGCTCCTGGCTAGCGCATTCGCCTCCACCTCTGCGCCTATTCTTCCTCCAAGTCCCTCGTCGCCGTCGTCAAGTTCACGCCATAGCAGGACACCGTCTTGTTCATCTAGTTGTGTCGCGACAATGCTTGGGGGCCATACTCTTCATAAGAGCGGTTGCTCACATTCTCGGGATAGTAGCACGGAATATGGTGATTTTGGACTAAAGTTCATCATTCAAGATCGTGGTGTGGTTTGCGAGATGGGAGAGAAGGTACATACCCTTTAACCATTCGTTTTGGTTAGTCTAATCTGGGTCATAGGCATGGCGAGAACAATGCCCGTCTTTACTCGACTCGGGGGCGGTCAAATTTCAAGGTAAGTGTAAAGAGCGACCAATTGCCCCTTCTTATAAGCTGCCAGTACACGACTTCTTCACGGCTCAGCCAATTCGAAACGCAGCTGTCTTCTTCCTGCGCGTAATCCTCCACGACTGGCCAGATTCATTTGCACAGCGGATCCTGCTTCGCCTTCGAGAAGCCGCAAAAAGCGATACCAAATTGGTAATTGCTGATTTCGTGCTTCCATTGGCTTGTGCAGATGATATGGGCCTCGCGGACGGGACAGCGGAGGGCGAAACGCGAATTGAGGGCGCCGAGAGTCGCTTAGCTCCTGCACCATTGCTAGCGAACTTAGGAAAGTCCAGCGCGATCGCATATTGGATGGACCTCACAGTAAGTGTTCGCTGACAAAAATCTAAAAATTGCTAATGTGCCCATAGATGCAAGTGACCTTCAATGGACAAGAGCGTACCCTGCGAGAAGTCGTTGCATTGACAGCTTCAGCTGGTTGGAAAGTGACGAAAGTCGTTCATACCGCCGGCTCACTCTTCGGGTACCTTATCGCGGAGCCCGTTCCTGTGCCCATTTCAAAACAGACCCGTGCAGACTCTGAAGCAGCGTTCCTTTCAGTGGGAAGGGCTGTCGCTATTACCAAACCAGCGTCCCCTAACCACGACGCTGAGGAGGAAGAGCAGCAGCGTCTTGCTGAGCGAGCCAGCTCTAGATGTGGAACGCCAACCTTCGGATCTAGGACCAAACTTCCATCTCTCAAAGAGGCCAAAGCCAAATTGGGGTTGAAGTTGCGTAACGGAAATCCTTTGAGGGGGATTATGAGGACCTCGAGCTCGAGTCAGATAGAGTCGCCAAGTAGTTCGAAGGGGTCGGTCCTCCTCGGGTCGCCAATGAAAAAGAAGAAACCTTCACCACTTGCGACTTCGAGTCACCCACTATCGCCATCACCAATCATTTTGGACCGTGTTTCTTCACCCCGTCCGGCGCGCTTCGTCGTCTCTCGGCCGAGCGACTCGACTGTTCACATTCTTTCACCTCCAAGAACACGACCAAGGGGCCTATCTCATGCCCAAAGCCATTACCACCTTCCGTCGGCGGGAGGTACAAAGAACGAAAAGATGGTGCTCCCAACCACGCCCACGTTTGGAGGCCAACATAATAGTCCTGGTCTTGAACCTCTTCAAGCATCACCTGTGCTGCGACGTAGAGCTTCACACGCCCATATGACATCTCCTCCGTCCTTAATCCCGAGTCCTATGCCTCCCGTACCTCAAATACCCTCGGGAAGTGTCCTCGGCTCACCGGTCTCGCTACGACAGAGCCTCCCTAGACGGCCACCATTGGGAGAGAGGGTACACGAGGGAGACGAGCAACTGGAGGGTCGGACTCTTCTCCGAAAGGGCTCATCCATTGGACTGTCCTTCTCGATGAGAAAGCGATCTGGTACAATTTCGGGTCCAAGTTCAGGTGGAACCTTGCATAGGCCTGACGAGGAGTGCGATGTCTCGCCGTTGACGGGTGCGCAAAGGCCTGGTGATGCTTCCGACCTCGACCATGGTGACGGTCTTTTAGGAAGAGGTGTCAAACCCAAGACTCGTCAAAGGAGTGGGTCGGGGATCGTCCTAGCTGCTGCTGCGAGATTTGAACGGGCGTTGCATCGACAGGGTCGCAGCTCGCCGAGTTAGAAGAGAACCGTATGGCCTGCTTATGACAGAGGGAAAGATGAGAGAGGTTTGCCCAGAAGGACTTATATTATGCTTTTACCCGATTTGCCCTGCTTTGATTGCTTCCTGGCCTATATTTTCTGTCATTCTTGGAAAAGTATTGTTTTCTGAGTCCGCTTTCGATACTAGCTTGTCCCTCGGTAGCTTGTACAATAAGGATAACATGTTCTTCGGGTGGGGTGATTTTTGCCGATGTTGTTGGGTGAAAGGGATAGGCGTTGTTTGGCATTCGGGTTGCAGGCAAACATCGTACTTCCATTCCAGGACTATCACGAAGCGACAAAAAATTCAATTTGTGCGACAGATCATCCCGAATATCCTCAAGGTCAATGACCTCGACACTGGGCAAGCGGAAAACACGGGAAGAGGGAGAGGAAAAGGATTCTGAAAAATCTCATGGGTAAGAACCGCGCCTTTCTCTGCTGATATGATTAACTCACGTTCTCAGCACAGATCCACACTTTTTGTATCTAATTTGCCATACACGGCGACTTCTGTCGATTTACAGACATTATTCTCGGACATAGCTCCTGTGAGATCTGCCTTTGTGGTCACAGAACATGGCACTGGTGTCTCGAAAGGTGTGGGTTATGTTTCTTTTGCAATCAAGGAAGATGCGCAAGCTGCGTATGAGAAGATTGGGAAGGAAGGGATGAACTTTGTTGGTAGGAATTTGAGGGTCGAATGGGCAGAGAGCAAGGTGTGTGTGTGTTGGAGGGGCTCTTTCTGTTGTGTACTGACGATGATATACTAAATAGCCAAAGAATAGACCGGAGAGAGGGAAGGAATCGGAGAAAGACGCGGACACGAAAGGCAAGAAAGACAAGATACAACCGAAACCGAAACCGAAAACCCCACAGGTTCGTGGACCGAATGATCCACTTGCTATACGCACAATTGTGGTTTCGGGGTTACCGTCGTCTATTGACGCCAAATCGTTGTGGAAGAAGATGAGGAAGATTGATGGCGCGGAAAAGGTGGATTGGCCCGTGAAAAGAGAGGATGGGGAGAACGATTCAACGATGGGTATGTGACCCTGAATAACATGAATTGTCAAACTTATGAGGGTTCCATAGCACATGTGGTGTTCTCTTCACCTGCACAAGCACTTGATGCGGTTTCTAAACTGCATGCCCATGTCTTCAAGGGCTGTCTACTCTCTGTTACTCTCAAAAAGCGACTTGACGATCTGGCCAAACTGGTGGCCAAACCGTCTACCTCCAAAGCTGCTAAAGACGGAGCAGTAGCTGGCGGAGAGGAAGCCGACAAGAAACCTGGGGTGGTTGTTGCAGCGCCAAATCATGCTAGCAGACTCATCGTTCGAAATCTACCCTGGGACATTACAGAACAAGATCTACGAGCTGTATTCCTTCCTTATGGACCGATATACTCCATCCATATTCCTCTTGCTGAACCTAAAGAAGGGGAAGCTGGACCCTCTACAGAGCAGGTTGCATCATCCGAACCAAAGAAGAAACCTCGGATGAAGGGCTTTGCATTCATCTGGATGCTTAGCCGGAAAGACGCGGAGAAGGCTATTGAAGGGTGTAATGGAAAACAAGTTAGCGCTGGGACTGCTGAGGCCTTGGTTTCGGAGAAGCAGAAGAAGAAAAAGTTGATTAGGTTGGAGAAGAAGTCGAAAGTGTTGGCTGCGAATGCCGCTGCGAAAGGGTGGAGTGTTGATGGGGAGAAAGGAGAGGATGAAGTAGATGAGGATGGGGGTGAAGACGGTGAAGAGAAGGAAACGGGGAAGGTGTCTTCGTCGTCGAGAGTTATTGCGGTTGATTGGGCGTTGAGTAAGGATAAGTGGGAAGAGGAAAAAGCGAAGATCGAGCAGGACGGGGAAGATGTCGAGATGGCCGACGCGGGGTCTAATAATGAAGAAGGCGATGCAAGCGATGAAGACGCAGAGACGGGATCAAGCGACGAGAGCGAAGACGAACATATAGGTGTCCACGAAGGAAGTGACGACGATGAAAGTGGGAGTGACGAAGATGACGATGAAGAAGCTAGGAATGACGATGAGGATAAACCAGTCAAACCTCAACTCCCGGATACGGATGTAGGGACGACGATATTCGTACGGAACGTCCCCTACACTGCAACGGATGATGAGCTTCGGACACTGTAATGTTCTATCGTTAAATTCTTTTGCGCTATCTCACCACCATTTCTTCTAGATTCCGTGCATTTGGACCCCTACGCTATGCACGGATTACTATGGACCCTGCTACTGGAAGGTCCCGTGGAACTGGGTTTGCATGCTTCTGGAACCGTGAAGATGCGGACAAGGTTATTGAACAAAGTAATCTCCTTCGTGAAGTTACGACTGGTCACAGTGCTGTGAGTATATACCCTCTTTCTTTGCAGGTATGACGCATATATTGAACTTGGTTGTATAGCCCGTCAAGAAAAATCCGTTTTCAATGCCCTCGTTGTTAACACCCGATCCTTCGTCAAGCTTAGCGCAAAGTCTGGTGCTTCAAGGCCGGACCCTTGATGCTGTCCGTGCAGTGACAAGAGACGAGGCTGGAAAGCTCAAAGAGGATGGCGAGAAGTCGCGCCAGAAGGCTGATAAGCGGAATATGTATCTGCTAAGGGAAGGAGGTACGACTTTATTTCACTGTTCGTCACCAGTAGCTCACCACCTTTGCAGTCATTTTACCGAATTCACCTCAGGCTGCGAATCTTGCGCCTCAAGACTTGGAACGCCGGACGAATTCCCATAATGCGCGTCGAACGCTCTTAAAGTCAAACCCTTCATTATACATCTCAAAGACCCGCTTGAGCATCCGTCAAATTCCTCTATATGTGACAGAACGAATGCTCAAGCGTCTTGCTATCCATGCGACTCGCGCGTTCGAAGCTGAAGTCAAAGAGGGCAAGAGAACGGCTTTGACAGCGGATGAACTTTCGCCTTCACATGATATCGGGAAGGAAGAACAGGACTTGGGTGCTGACGGTGACGGTGAAGACAAGAATGCTCTGAAGAAGACACAAAAGAAGAAACGGTTTATGGGTCGCGAAACGGGTGTTAAACAAACGAAGATCGTTCGGCAGCAAGAACGAGTGGACCCGATAACGGGGAAAGGACGTAGCAAAGGCTATGGGTTCCTCGAGATGCATAAACATGCTGATGCGTTGCGCGTCCTGCGGTGGTCGAATGATAACCCCACAGTCGGACTGTTGTTTGAGGAGTGGTGGAAGGATGAACTGAAGGAGATGGTGAAGAGACATGAGAGTGGTGATGGGAAGACGAAAGGGAAGCAGAACGTGAAGGAAGAAAAGGGGGATAAGGAAATGGACGAAGCCAGGTTGGCGAGAGTGAAAGCCGAATTGGAGAAGGGTGATGAGGGGAAGAAGAAGAGAGTTGGTGGACTCATTGTGGAGTTCTCTATCGAGAATATTCAGGTTGTGCAGCGCAGGAATGCGAGGCCACAAGTCAAAGGGAAGGTTAGTAAAACGATATGGTATTATCGATTGTTGCTTACGGTTGGACTGATAGGAGCACAACGCCGACGATGACTCACGAGCAGAGTCGAGGGCGTCAAAGCTCGGTCCAAGGAAAGGAAGAGACTCTTCTCGTTCAAAACCGAAGGTCTCTGACGGGGACGACGATGTTGCCACTACAAAATCAAGGTCACGCCCCAAAGATGGACAAGAAGGTCGCCCCAAAAAACGACCGCGTCTTTCCACTGACTCCCCCGAAAAGTCCAGGCCAAGGTCGACAACCCAAGGAGCTACGGACAAGATAAAACCTTCAACGAAAGAGGAACAGACACCTACGAAGGTGCCGAATGTTCTTGGACACCTCATTGGAAGGAAGCGGAAGGAAAGACAGAAGAAGCGTTGAAAATTACTCAAGTAATACATGTACAGTTTGCTTGTATGGATTCTTTACGATGTTAAAATCACAATACTTGGTCTACCCACCCTTCCTTGCACAGTTAACTCCGGAACAACAGAATTTTCGGCATAACGCGTGATGGACCCTCCCACGTGTGAGACGGTCCGTGCGCAGGACCTCGGGGATATATAAACCAGCCCCTAACAACTGTGATTCCTTACCACTCTGGCCTTTTGGCTTAGATCAAGTGTAGTATCTGTTCTTAATAGTTTAACCACTATTATGGAGGCACCGCCTCCATTTTTGGTTATCTAATTTTTGCCGCCCCTGCCACCTGTGCTCTGCTTGCAACATGGGTAGCGTGATGACCTTGCTATTGCACTTACTGGCTTGCGTCGTCGGGGGATTTCCTCTCTCTTTTTGCTTGTTACTTTGCACTGCCCATCTTGTTGATGTGGCATGGGTGTGAGCAAATGGATTTCGAGGATTTTCTTTTTCTTTTCATAGTACTAGATTCTAGTATCATTGGGGTGTCCTGCTCGACATGCTCTGGTTTTTTGTCATACTTTGTGCAGTGGAAAACATTGGGGACATGGAACTTTGTAAGTAGTAAATGCCATAATCTACTGGCTGTCAAAATTGACATTGTAAGTCACATCCTTCCAGGAGTCTAAAAGGTCCAATGTATGCTGAAATTTTGCTTGAACGTCGGCTGCCGCATCATTTCCTAGAATCAGAACATCAGGCCATGGCTTTCCAGTTGCAAAACCTTCACCCCGCACGACGTCGGCGACTGCTTCCATGGCCTTGTCTGGGTCACCCTTCTCTGTCCCAGGAATTGACTTAAATCGTGCGTGACTTGCTTGACGGAGCGCATCATAATCAGCAATCTGGTTGGAGAGGTGGTAACTCTGCCCGAGGATCCCTTCGGTTCGAAAGGAGCCTGGGGCGACCAACAGGACGCGTATGTTGAAGGATGCCAATTCGACAGCAAGGTTTTCTGTAATCGCTAAGAAGAGGTTCAGCTTCAGGTAAGTCTTGCCTTCAAGATACTTACCATGAATAGCAGCCTTTGACGCTGCATACCCCCCTATGATTCAAGGGATATCAGCTAAACATGTCTAACGATGAGTTGGATTCAGAGAGGGCACCTGAACCCTGCCGAGCTATTAGCAGCGCGTAAAGTGTCGAATCCTGAGACGACCTACGGGAATATCTGTTCTCCAAGCACTTCGACTCCCAATAACTACGACAGTACCTGATCTTCTGCGGCGTAGGTGTGGTAGCACGGCCGTAGTCACGTCCATAACACCGAATACATTGGTTTCGAATTGCTTCCGCAACCAGGAAGAGCTACGAATTCGAAATGAGTTCTAGGTTGCCGGATAATTGACCGAATGGGGTATTTACCCGCCTTCCTCCGCGATGGCTGGATATCCAACACCTACAGCAAACGAGCAACCATGAATGAATACCAATTCAGGTCACGGAGAAGTGAAGTAACGCGCTCACCAGCATTATTCACCAGCACATCAATTCTTCCCCAGAACCCATTCGCAATCTCCGCCTTTCTCGTGATCGACTCTACACCTTCCGTAACATCCAACTGTATCGTCCGAAGATTATCCCGTAGTTTGGTATCGTAACTATTCACGAGGGCTTCTAATTTTTCTTGAGATCGGGCTGTGGCGATGACAAGATCTCCACGTCCAAGTGCGATTGTGACGAGACGACGTCCAAAGCCTGACGAAGTCCCTAGATAGACACACGGTGAGCATGGGATGAGTGTCAATTTGTCAATGAAGAGCTTCAGCGTAGAGAAGATTACAGTCCGCACCCGTAATGAACCAAACCTTCTGATCGACTGCTGTCCCGTTCGTTCGAGCTTGAGCTGGGTCTGTCATCGAAAATAAAGAGTAATCCAATGATACGAAACGGCTTCAGATGTGGATGAGGTTGATGTGTACTGTAGTACCGATATTCCTCTTCAAGTTCTTAGGAGAACTGGGGATTCTCACGGAAAGTCCCAACCCATCCTCAAATTCGGAAATTCGAGCGCTGTGTGTGTGATAAAACACTGATAAAACCAGAAAAATAAGACAGGCAAAGGTTTCGTGAGAGGTGACACGCCTATTAATAGTCCAGCAGGAGGGAGGTGTTGGGGAAGGACGTGGAGGGTCTGAAGCGGTTGTCTTTGCAAGAGAGAGTGTGAAGAACAAGGCGATGGAGACGAGTGTGCGCTCGTATTCTTGAAGATTCTTTCTGCTTCTTGATATCCCCTCTTCGATTATTTTGGTAGTACGCGGCAAAGCAGATGTCCTAGAGGGTGGTCTTCCGATTAACCCCGTCGTTGTTGGCCAAAGTTCGCTTTGAATTCTGTGATGTAACCTACTTACATCTTCAGACGTCAAGTATCGAAATTGACCTTGCAAGTTATGTCCTGCCAGGAGTCTAAAAGATCCAACGTGCCCTGGGATTTCGCTCGGACATCGGCTGCAGCATCATTCCCTAAGATCAGAACACCAGGCCATGGTTTTCCAGCTGCCAATCCTTCACCTCGCACGACATCGACGACTGCTTCCATGGCCTTATCTGGGTCACCTTTCTCTGTCCCGGAGATAGACTTGAACCGCGTATGACCTGCGTGGCGTAGCGTGTCATAATCGGCAATCTGGTTTGAGAGGTGGTAACTTTGCCCGTAGATGCCTTCTGTCCGGAAGGACCCTGGAGCAACCAACAGGACGCGTATGTTGAAGGACGCCACTTCTGCGGCTAGGTTTTCTGTGATCGCTTCGAACAAGTTCAGCATGAGGAAAGTCTCGTCTTCGAAACTAAAACGTACCATGAATAGCAGCTTTCGACGCTGAATAGGCCGCTGTGGTTGAACAGATGTTAGCTGAACGTGTCTAGCGATGAGTTAGATTGAGGGAAGACACCTAAACCCTGCCAGACTATCAGCAATGCGTAACGGATCGAAACAGTCGGTTTACAGGAATATCCGTTTTCCAAGCACATCGGCTTCCAATCGTCACAATGGTACCTGATCTTTTGCGACGTAGGTGTGGAAGGACGGCCGTAGTCACGTCCATAACACCGAATACATTAGTTTCGAATTGCTTCCGCAGCCAAGAGGAGCTATGCATTCGAAATGAATTTGAGGTTCCCGGATAACAGACCGAATAGGGTAATTACCCGCCCTCCTCTGCGATCGATGGATATCCAACACCTACAGCAAACGAGCAGTCATGAACACCAATTCAGGTCACGAAGAAATGAAGTAACGCGCTCACCAGCATTATTCACTAATACATCAATTCTTCCCCAGAACCCATTCGCGATCTCTGCTTTTTTCGTGATCGATTCGATACCCTCCGTAACATCTAACTGCATCGTCCTAAGGCTGTCCCGTAGCCTGGGGTCATAGCTATTCACGAGGGCTTCTAGTTTTTCTTCAGATCGAGCTGTGGCGATAACAAGGTCTCCACGCCCAAGTGCGATTGTGACGAGACGATGTCCAAAGCCCGATGAAGTACCTGGATAGATAAGCACGAGATGAGTGTCAATGCGTCAATTAAGGTCTCAACATAAAGACGATTGTAGTCCGTGCGCACCTGTGATAAACCACACCTTCTTATCGGTACTTGTCCCGTTCATTTGAGCATGCACTTGTTCTGTCATCGAAAATATAAAGTATATCTGCAAAGCAGAGGGTTCCAGATGTGAGAACGATACCTACCATCGATACCCACCTCTTAAGCAATTAGGAGAACTCGCGATTCTCACGGGAACGATGACGCAGTCCCAACCCGTCTTCAAATTCGGAACTTCGAGCTGTGTGAGTGTGATATAAAAGTTAAAATTGATGGACGTCAAAAGGTCAGTCAGCAAATCTTTGGATTTAGATTTCGAAATTTGGGGTTCATTGACACGAGTCAGATATGATGTCATTGGTCAACAGGTCAAGGTTGTACTCGGGTCCACATAAGTGCACAGTGTACATCCGTGATTTTCGTGGAAGAAGAGACGAAAAGAATACATGAATGACAATAGTCCATAGTCATCAATATTATCGATTAGTTGTGAGCCTTCCAAAATTCGGCTGATAAAAACGGCGTCATGATCAAGTTTTCAGAAAAGAAACGAGCACTCACATAGCGCCAGTGCTGAGCGCTTGTAGTGGCGTTCCAGACTGGTGTAGTTGACATACTGGATTCCAAACCTACAACCAACAGCGGAATGAGTAACCTGATTGATGCGGATCAAATCGCTACCCACCGAGCACTCGTTCCACTAGACCATTCTGTATTATCGACCATGGCTAAAATCGCTTGAACTTTTCAAAGACGGATGGAGGAAAGGAGAGACCATACCCCACGCAAATGCACCAGCAATAGGCAAATTTTCCTCATGAATACCTCGCAAAATTTCGCCAAGGTACGTCATGAAGTAGTCTATTACGATCACAGTCAATGACCTCTCTTCCAATAATCGAAGAACCACTTACTCGTTCTCTCGAAGTCCTCTGTGATGCGGAACAAATCGGTTCTCGAACCCTCAGTAGGTTCGGCGAAACCAAACTCCGAGACGTACTGCATCACATAAGGTCAACGTAAAATAATAAGTGAAGGATGAGAACTCACGATTTTCTTGTATGGCCAACGTCTTTTCAATTCCTTCAACGAATCCACCAAGAAGTTGGGTGTTGCTTGAAGCCAGTCCATTAAAGGATCGGGAGTCCAGCCAGCTGCCCATCCTGCGTTAGAGTCGTATTGTACCGGAGTGTTGCAGGATGGCCACAATTCGTGGGATGGGTCAGAAACGCATGCTTTGATCCCACCCGAGGGTGCAGTGATATACTGGGTACGGTAGGGATCGATAGCGTAGAAGTCGGCAGACCCTGATGATCCTAGTGAGTAGGTATCCTGGAGAAAACGAGGAGATTCTCACCAAGGATATCCTTCTTCTCTGCTTCCGTGAAACGGGGTAAGACGTCGGGTGTTAGCGTATCTTTCATTCTTTGTGGCCAATCCCCTTTGTAGACTGGATCAGAGAAAATGCCGATTTGGAAGGCAGCATGTCTCTCGACGGCTTCTGCGTCTTCAGTATTGTTTGCTCGCCACGCAAGGCCACTAAAAAACAGTGAGCTAGCAGTCTCGTATCCGAAACGATAAAACTTACACGTAGTCGTCGTTCTTGAAGCTTATTTCTCCCTGGATCTTCATTTCTCTGAAGGCTATATGCGCAGCGTAAGCGGGAGTCCACACATCAAGATAAGATATTGATACCTTTGACCGCTCCGGCATGAGCCTTTACTACAAAACGATGAGTAAGTGCTTGAAGCCACAGTAGCGAACTTACGGAGATTGTAGGCGCAGTGGAACGGCGCACTTGTTGCATTTACTCCAGGTGCAAAATTGACGTCTGAAACAACTTAGTAGGGAAGACCAAGATGGAACTGTACATACTAAAGGGGTAGCCTTTCAGTTGGCCACAGTATACTCTGGGTTCATTGAATGTATACCTAATCATCGCGATCCAATGAGCGCGTTGATTTGGGAAGTAGATAAGATACGAACCAAGTCTTGACACGGCCATTATATGCGCGGAAAACAGTTTTTGCATAGCTGATGGTCATTTCAGAAAGTGGACAACAGTGTATAGCATGATGCAGCGTACTGCACAAAGTCGTCCACAATGTTGGGTGAAGTGAAGCCACCATAGTACGCTTGCAGCGCCAACGGCACGTCCCAGTGAACTAGGTCATATAAATCAGACTGAAGACTAGAGTTGGAAATAGAGTCACGCACAGAGGGTCGCGACGGGCTCGACACCGAGCTTCGAGTGGTAATTGATTACTTTGCAAGGTTCAACACGGATACCCAAGAAGCAGAGCAAAGTACTCACAATCGGAATAATGATCCAATCCAGCCTGATTGACTGGGGAATCAGCCGTTCCAAAAGGGAAAATGCGAGCCCAAGAGATCCTTCAATCGAGAAGTCAGAAGTAGCCTTTCTTCCAGCAAAAAGGGCGTACGAGAATGAGTGCGCATTTACACCGAGCGCAGCAATACGAGCAACGTCCTCCTTATAAAGAAAGTAGTGAAGATCCACAACGTCGCCTATGGAATTATCGTGAGCACGGGCCCATAGCACTATATGTGTCGCTACCGCTCACCTGTTGTGTTGTCGGTGACCCCACCCGGTTGCCTGCTATTCCAGTCCCACATGGTCGGGCCCTTTCCTTCATCTCTGACCGCCCCTTCGACTTGATACGCCGCCGTTGCAACACCAAACTTGAAACCCTTTGGAAATTTATACTTAGGAAGTAAATCCTTCGGAGCAGGGGAATACCACGATGGGTACAGTGCTGGAGGGGCAGACGGAAGGGCGACAGGTGTTTGAGGAACGCGCGTCGTTGTAAATGGCGGGGGTTCTACGGGACCAACCTATGGATAATTTTAATCAAGGGATGGTGTGTACAGAATAGGACCACATACCACATCCCATAACCGTTCAAGGTCACTGGCCTGGTATCTTCGAGGCAAAGCACCAAGAGCAGGGAAGTTGGGGCTTAGAACCGGTGTCGGTGACGACGTCGGGAGAGCAGATCCCGAGACTGTAGCTCCTGGAAGATGGGTTGCTGTTGGTTCTACAACTCGCGCAGATGCCTGCTCGAGGGCGACCAACGCTGGCAGCAGCAGAAAAGAGAGCATAGCGCACGAGAAGCTTTGTAAATTTGCATACTAGGACAAAGACGGGTTATATACCACTTCTTGAGAGCTTCTAGGAGAAACTTTAGGCGTACTACGCGCCATGACTTGTGGGTTCCAGGAGCAGGAAGGACGTGGATTAGCCAAAGCCATGTGCGGGTTGAATACAATGGTCAGCTCTGGTCATCGTTCTGCCCTTCGGACCGCATTACATCCTTTATGCATTGCATGGGCATCGTCGACAGAGATGTGGGGTGCAGAGGTTTGAACTTCTTCATGGTCGAGGAAGTGAGGCAAACTCCGAAATTTTGGCGGAGCGCACGAGACGCGTCGACCATATGCATCTCGTGTGCACCCGCGCCACCACTCCCGGTGTTATGGACCGGTAAAGTATTCTATCTAATGCTGCAACAAACACACATCACAACTTTGCTATAGCTTTTGTATGTTGGCTGGCGACCGACGTATCCCAAGCCCAGTCCCAAGTCCTCACCATCGTCTCCAGCAGCTCGTAAAGCTTTTCCATGGGTGGCTTTGCGTCTCCCTCCTTCAATCCTTCCAGACCTGGTGCCGTTAGTTCGGACCTCATCCCTTGGATGTACGATTCTCGAAGAACCCAGTTCCCGAATGGGCGTCGAATTCGATCGTAATGTGTTGTGATTTCCTTGAGTGAACCTTCCAGGTCTAGGGAGTACTTTGAGAGGATATCGGCAAGTACGTATCCATCCTAAATGCCCCCAATATCCTCAGACCATGACTTAGTGTTGATTTATAGGCTCATACCTCAATAGCCTGCCCGGCTCCGGCTCCTAGATGCGGTGTCATCGCGTGCGCCTGGCAGCCCTCGGATTGAATCGTCAAGTACCAGAAAAGGGTTTATAGACGCACTGAATCTCCGAGCAGGATGACCCTTTGGTGAGCATAGCAACTCAATGGCCGTATTGCAAAGAGGGCCCAACGCGTCGGCTTGTCGATGCACTGATACCGCTATTAGTACACCTAGTGGACGCGTTTCAGCATCTCAACATACCTTTATCAGAGCCTGGACTTCCTCTTCCCAACCAGTAAACCGCTGCTCAAACTCTTCTTTAGGTACCTCTGTAACTTGTGGACCCGCCCAAAGCGCTCCTTCATCTGCCAGCCTCACCGATCCGACGACGTTGACGACGCTTTCTTGTGTGATTGGGTAGACCACCATATGCTGCCATCAAAATGAGAAAATATCTTTCATAAGTTTATGCCTTCCTACTTTGCCTTTTCCGCAATACTAAAAAATTCTCTTGAGCTTTCATTTCCTGTCGCAGGTTAACAACAGACTCACCATCATGGGCAGCTTCGTCGCTCGGTGATTTGGCATAACCTGTTTTAATCTCTCCAATGGTATCAAACCTCGATACGCAATCTCCCCGCTCCATATCGGCTCTATGGACCCTTCGTCTCCCTTCAATCTCCCGGATTTCTGTAACATCTCCTTCCGCACCACCGATTTGATTCCGTCAGCCCCAATAAGCAGATTACATTCTGCAATCAATCCATTCTCAAAACGAAGTCGGACCTGCTCGTTTGTTTCCTCGTATGACTGCAGGCGACACGATAGGTGGAATCTACAACGCCCTTCGAGAGAATCCACGAGGGCTTTCTGAAGTTCTGCTCGATGAAAGCGAACAGCGGCATCTGTTGTACGTGCACTTTTGTGAGTAGCATATACTAACACTTCTTAAAGTTATGACTGACCATTACTGATCCACTCCTTCAACAAAACACCCCCCGGTTGGTCCGCTTTCCTGAATTGAAAAATTATCGCTAATCTTTCGTTTAGTACCAAGGTAGCTCTGTTCCCGGTTACTCACTCGGTTCATTCTTTGGTGGTGTCGCCAACAACTTTGTCAATGACTCCTCTAGGCCTAACCTCTTGAGCATTTCCCAAGTACGTGGCCAGACATGAACCCCTGCTCCCACTTCGGTCATTATTGGTGTAGCCTCATATACGTCGATTTCGACATTGCTATTTCCAACCAGCGAGATGGCTCGTGCTGCCACCAGCCCACCAAGTCCTCCGCCACTAATATGTGAAGTAATTCGTCATACATTCAGTGAACTGAAATGACACGAAAGGCTACTGACACAATAGCAATACGAAACTTCTCTGCTTTTGGTTTATGTCCAAGTGGGCAAGACATCTTCTACAGTATGAGACTGGGATATGGTCAAAGAGACGCAAGATGAGGTGGGTGGGTGACCAGCGAAGCACATGCATGTCATATGCCCCAAGCGGCATCCGGGAAAGCCAGAAATAATCACTGGGCTTGACAGCAGACGAAATTTATTTACGGTTCTCACTCTCGTGGTGTCAGACTGTTGATCATCCCCAGGACCGAGCTCGAGAGGCCGAAGGTTGATCTGTTTTAGAACTTCTGTTCTGTCAATATAATTCACCTTGTGACAATATGACCTGCGGGATACTCAGCCTGTCAATTGGAACTTGTAGAGAAGCTTTATTCTTCGTACATGTGGTTCCGCTCAATGCTGAACTTTGTGTCGTGGTGTTCTCACAAGTGCCAATAATTTAAAGTTGCTCACAAGGCTCGGAGTATCGTACACAAGGAACTCGAGTAGAAGATGATATCACGCAAACTACTAGGCTATTGACCGCTGCTAATTCAAGATCAAGCACGAGACTCAACTGCTTTCTCGTCCCGTTCCAAATCCCCAAGAGCGATAGGGCCCTCTTGAAGTTGCTCACTCAGCACCGCCTCGCGTCTGGAATACTTGTAGTACCTGCAAGACGAAAAGACGAAACCGAGAGCTGAAAACAGCGCGGGTAAGTTCAATTGCGCAGATGGATTTAATATAGGTGACATACCTGAGATGAGAGCGAAACCGGTCGCGACTTTGGATGCCAAAAGAAGGTTAGCCATGTTCTCCGTCATCTTAGCAGCCTGTTGTTCATCCAAGAAATGAGAAGCAACGGCCGCAGCTATAATGGTTGGAGGTGAGATGATAAGATACCATGCAGACGGTCTGATTCGTGAACACTCACGGTAATTGATCATGGTCAAGAACAATGCTAAAGCAGGGATGGGACGAGGCAAGGGCACGGAATCAGCGAGTGTCTTCTTCGTAACGCATCGAGTGCTATGCAAGTTGTCAGCTCTAATGCTCGGTGAAACAAGAAATAGCTTACACGGAAGCGACAACGAAAGAGACAACGGAAGTTCCTAGAGTAATAAGAGCAAGACTTGCTAAAATTCAAACCAAATTATAAAACGTCAAGACTGAATCAACATAATCAATTGTACAAGCACCCACCGTAGTCGGAATTGAACTTCTTGATACCATACTTCCGCATAGCACAACCATGAAGGCTGCCGCTTTGAGTTAACTGGAGGACACTGATGAAGGCCATCAAGACATTGGCGAACATCAAAACACCTGCGATAAAAACATATTAGCTATCGCGCGTTCACTGGCATGACTACGGACGAGATACCCAAGCGCCTATACATTCTCTTCTGCCTCTTCTCTAAAGTCATCTTCTTTCCACAACACCCCTTAGCCCGCCTGCATCTAGTACTCCACCTTTTCCAGATACAACCCTGACCTTGAGGTCCATCGTCGGACCTAACAGGCGAACCGAATCCTTCCTGGCTATTCTTCCCATCCAAGCCAAGAAGGGGTTCAGAAACATCAGTGTCTGGAAGAGTTGGAAGGGTTCTGTACATTGCCATTGTGGTAATTAGATGAAGAGGCGAAAATAAAAGGAGTCAGGGGGTTGAAGGAGGTGGATGAGTACTCAGTACTCAGCGCTCAGGAGAGGCTTATATACGACACCAACACCACAATGCGCCGTTACGCGTCAGCTTGCGGCATCGATTGACGTCCCTGGGCTGCGGAGTACAACATAACTAAAAGGGGTGGGAATTGAATATTCCATATCGCAACTTACCCAGAGCAAGGATACATTTTCTTTGGCTGGTTCAAAAATAACACTGAGAGGAGGGTCTATAATTTTAGGAACTACTATTACATAACGCTTTATTGACTGAAAAAGGAGGAAGGGTGATAACGCGTCAAAGGTCTGTCATACATGTACAGGGTGGAGGTTCGTTCTCTTATGAAAGTGCTGCATTCAATATAGACCGACTCCATCGTCACCGTCGGTGTGGGCTCTCCGCTCGGAGGGCGACAGCACTGCCAGGTACCGAGAGTGCGCGGCAGCTAGATAACATGCTACGACCAGAAGGTTTCCGTAAGTTGTCAGAAAAGATTGAGGGTACGGTATCACATACACGCAATGAAAGGACCGAGCCCTAGTAGGTGCAGCATCCTCAACCTAGGGTATGCAGAGTCATGACCAGCAGACCCATAGAACGAGGAGAGGGCAACGATGAAAAGCACTATAAAATCCGTCAATAAAATCGGACACCCTTCCCGCAAGCGATGAGCCTTACTTCCATTGAGAATAGTTCCCATGATAGAGGACCAGATCGATACGTAGATGTTGAATCCTTCACTATACATATAAAACCACCGCCTACAAAAAACGTGAACTCAAGGTCCCAGCGTACGCACTGTAAGCGGAACTTACACCAACCAGGTACCGACAGAGGCTAACGCAGGGAAGATCCAAAAGTAGGTTAAGTTGTCGAGGACTTGCACGATGATTAGTAAGAGGCAAGATAGCGTTTATCCAACTTACGGAGTGCCCGATCAGCTGGTAGTGGTTCTGGAAAGCCGAAAAGCACACAAGTTATATAAACTATGCCAACAGCGCCCCAGACGGCGACGACCTCTGTAATATAAATCAGATAAGTCAATCGCGACCATACTACAGTCGACTTACTCCAAGCCCTTTCGACTGCTCTTAGTCTATGTTGTTGTATCGCGAACCTGGTCGCTTCCAGATCGTCAGTTTTGCCGATAGAAGAGGGCTCTGAATCTTTGCTATTAACTGTCGTGACGGACATGAAGAAAGGTGATGAACGGGAGGACATCCCGGGAGAGGGTTTATATAGACAGGAATGCCCAAGGTCGAGGCCAGCGTCTTCTCGCTGAGCACAGAACCACAAAAGGACCGTTGTAAGACCTTGTCAAGTACCCTGACATACTCAATGGGCTCTGCCCTGAAATGTCACAAACTTTACGACGAAACTGAGGTCCATGGGAGCATGTCGACGCGGAGAGTAAGAGTCTCTTCGTCGACGCGTTCCGTGCGAGGATCGGGTTCTCATGGTAAGTGTTGCCAGCGACGACACGATTAAGGTTTTTGGGCTAGTATCCGCTCAGTACCGTGTTAAGTACATCGCGAGCAATAGACGCGAAAAGGAAAAGGGCGACCACCGGAATTAATAATAGTGAACTTGTGCGTAGCAGCGGACATCAACGCCTCGGGTCGAATATGAGCGCCACTAGTCGCAAGACAGCAACGAAGATCGGTATACCCAAGACAAGAGCGCGCCGGTGATGGAGCACTCACGACCGTAGGAGCGTACCTCAACCAAACCCCAAACCTATTTTCCCTTTCTGCTACTATGAAAGGCTCATTCCCAGTTACAACCTGGACCGTAACTGTGCTCGTCGTCCTGCGAGGCCAAGAAGAGGAACGCCTGAGGGCCCCTTGAAAACCAGGATGGGTTTGTACGTTTTCGTCACGACGATTGGTGAACTTGAGAGATAAAGACGACTTGAAAGAGAGCTGGACCCGGAGGTTAATCGGGTGACCGACTTGGCGCGGCGCTTGAACTGGTCCTCGTGGCACAACAGGGGTGGGACTCTCCCAACCACGTCTCTTTCCTCTATGGATTGACTTGGGATTTAATTCACCAACAAGTCCAGAAAACGGAAGCATAACAAAGGAAACGAAGGGCAGGATCTACAATTTGAAACGACTTTTCGCCTCGACACCGTGACTGCAGTTGGAGGACATAGTAAAACAACATTCAAAAACATCTCGTTAACATCATATCCCTTTCTCAAGGTCCTTGAGGGATGCGAATTCACTCCTCTCCAAGGGTGACAATCCCTTGAGGAATCGATTGTGAACGGCAATACAATTGCAGGCTAGCGGCCAGAATTCCGCGAGTTAAGTCAAAAGCAACCAATAGATATAGCGGTGGCACGTACAAGCAATGAAAGGACAGACACTCAACACGTACACCATGGTCGATACGGGGTCTAATTCCACACCCACAAACATGGACTCGTACAGTGATACGGACGCTATAAAGAATGGGACTGGATATCGTAGTGGTCAGTAAACGCAAGCTCTCGGGAAATGACGACCTTACAAAAGTTGTAAAAGGCAGTTGCCCAGGCGTATAAACGAGACATAAGGATCTTGTATACGGTTGACTGCGGCGTGAAGAGCGCTCTACCAACACGCATGAAGTTTCCAGTTTACACATCGGAACCGACACTCACAGCAACCAAAGAAACACAGAGATTGGTCCCATCATGGCCCAAAGACACGCAAGAGCACCTAAAGCTGAAGGAACATAATGAGACTACAAAACACGGTCCTTGCGAGTGCTCGTCTCATTGCACTCACATGATTCTAGATCAATTTTTGTTTCTTTTGTGGGTCCAAATAATGCGACAGCTGCGAAGACGCATCCAACCACGCCCCACAAGGCGACGATTCCTAGGATATGCATTAGACAGAGTCAAAGCGGCCACAAACCACCCACCCGATGCATTGCGAAGTGGTCTCAATCGTTCCTTCGGTATCACTTCAGTCTGCCCGGCAGGATCAGTGGGAACTGGGGAGTTTTCGACTACGAGCGATGCCATATGGATGATGAGTGAAAGATAGGAAGAAGTTCCGCCTGGGGGGCTGATATAGAGCAGAGGATTGCCAGGGACGATACGTCAAGCTTCTGGCCAGGTTTCCGCAGGAGCATGCACCATTCCCCGTTGCAAAAGCTCGTTGCACACGGCCCTGCTGTTTAATGGTTCTACCCTACATATTGCTGAAGACAGGCTCCACGATAGAGGCCTCATGGAAAGGCGGAGAGCGCCCATAGACTCTAATTCAGCTGAATTCGCTCCCAGAATTGGGCGTTGGGACGTTCATATTGAACCCTGAATGAACGAATATTGTATAGAAGATAAACATGGGTAGATGAAAGGACTCATCTGCCGCTCATTCGGCCTGAACTGCTGGATTGCCGCATCTCGAGCACAACAAGCTCGAGGCACGAACAACCATGATTCCAATTTCGGTGAGGGAGTCTGCATGCAAGCGAACACATGTAAAGAATTTGGAACGTGACCATCTGAGACGGGCAAGTCGACACCTTCGAATTCGAAAAAGAGTCCTGTCCGCTGAGGAAGAGGGAAAAAAAACTGAATTTGTGAGTTCTCGAAGTCCTTGGATTGATGACAAGCTGCGTCCGACCAGCAAATAGAACTCAGTAGAGACCACCGCCACCACTCCAAGATAAGGTTCTGTTGGACGTAAAGCAACAGGCAGCAAGTTGGAAACGAGTCTCCTCAAAAATTTTGCAGGGGTGAAAGTTATTAATTGCCGGTGCCATGAAGTGGCGGTAACCCCAGAACTGAAGGCCGCATTTACACGTGCGGCCGGTCGACCGTTGGTTGCTGGGGCGTCGTAGGTTCATCCCAGCGTAACACATTGCGTATTGACGATATTGTTGGCATGAAAGGGCAGCGGAGGTATCACCGTCAAAGGAAACGCAGGCAGTAGTTCCACGTACGTACGAGTTTGCGCTCCTAAACAAATGTTGGGATTCGAGTTTACCAGTGACCACCAAGTTCTCCAACGGGAGGTCCAAACGTAAAGCAACAGCCTGAGGTGGCAGCCTAGCGGGTCATGATAGATGTAATATCCAACCCAAAATGCCGCAAGTAATCAAAACTGGGTAGTATCAGTATGAACGCATTAACCCCAAGATTCCGGGGAAAGCACTTACCCACTTGCATACAATTTACTGATGACACGAAGTCCAACATATGCGCTAAGTACGGCAATATGCCGATTAGCCGGGCTTCAAAGCTTCACAGCCGGGTTGTTGAAAGACATAAGGAAAAGTGTTGACTGTTCAGGTTATTCGGCAATTCGCGGTGGTTAGAACGGCCCCGGCCCGGGACATGGTGGAAAACGATGAGAAGCTTCTGCAAAGCTTCCTTTTCTTGGTAGAATAATGTAAGAGTGAAGAGAACGTCATTCTATATTTTTAGACTGCTCAACAGAGGTACATGACGAAAAGCACGAACTATTACAACTCGAAAAAAGAGGGACACAAACCAGAAATTGAAAACCGAAAGATTCTGTCTCTTTTGAGGCAAGAATAAGAGACGATGATTAGTTCTTGGGCTTATGCTTGAAACAGAGCATTCAGTTCATCCATATCGAACCCTTCTCCTTCCTCGCAGTGTGGTTGATGCACGGCCCAGCACGCAAGATGCGCATGAAAAAGTTTCCAAGCTATCCATAGAGGTTGACGAGGGTATAAGTTCACAACAATAGAAAGAAAGATCAAAATATAACGCACAAGCAACAAAAAGACCAAGTCCCAGTAGGCTCGATACTCGTACCGCACCGGTCAACAAAAATAGCGAAAACACGGCTCCAACCAATGGGACTGTAAACCAGAACTATCAACAGCAGGCCAACTTCCAAAAAGCAGGGAGTCTTACCCAAATTGAGGAGAAACAAGCCGAAAGAGCACATAGAATTCATGGTACTGAATCCTCTTTCAGTCCTTGAATCGAAGAGGGATAGCCTATGGGGAGGTGAACATCGAGTCTCTGGTTACGTGGTGTCAGTAGAGCTCACAACAAGCTGACAGCGATAGAAATGGCCGCCGGAACGATCCAGTACCATACCAAAAAATTGAGCTCTCAAGTCGCTATAATCAGCTTACACTGACAGATCCAAAATTAATTTGCCTCACGGAGGAAAGGTTCGGTTGAGACTGGGAGGACGAAGATCACATAAATTGGATAGACGAGGCACATAGCGCCGCAGACGGTAACATTCCCTATGATTTCAGTCAGATAAGTTTCGAAGGACCCCACAGCGGACAACTCACTCCAAGCTCTTTCGACTGACAGGATTCTTTCTTGTTGAGTGGCCAGCAACTGCACATCTTTGATTTCATCAGGCTGACCGACTGAAACGAGAGGCTCTTTGATGGCAGTTTCAAACTTTTCAGCAGACATGGGGAAGGACGGAGAAGGAGAAGCCTGGTAGAAGGTTAATATAGTCGAAGAAGTCGCAAGGGTCACTGGTAGGGTACCTTCATCCAGCCGTAACCTACAAATGGTCTCCTCTGCTTCGGTTGCGAAATCTCGTTGGCTGCCCTATCAACAGAGTCCTCCCTGACACACAGACTTCGTGACAGAAGCTTCAGGACAAACCATGGGAACGCGGAGAGCACCCACAGGCCCCAACCCCTTACGCTTCGCGAAAATCGGGGTCTCGTCGAGTGCCAGTACATCTTGGGTTGTAAAACCACAATCAACTCAGTACGGTGTAATATAAACAGCAGGGAAGGGACGGAAAAGACGACACATAGACTCACCTTATCACGGGCACGCTGGATTTTTGGAGTACGCCGCCCAGGCACAGACGGCCAACTTACCACCTCCGAATCAGGATAGCCATACCGTATCACGCACCGTGGAGGCATTCACATAAAGGGTCAAATGTGTTACGGAACAGTGGAATGGAGAAGGCGGCCGCCAGAGGGTCAGCGCCAGCGGCCGGAGGTAGTTCTGCGTTGCAACGACAGAGGATGCAGTCAGGCATATATGAAAAGACAATGCATAAGTTGGGAATATCTAGTTCCCGAGTCTCGTAAACCATACAAAGAAACCAGAAAACTAAGAAGAGAAAGGGAAAAAAGGATCCAGGAGAGGTATGGGCCAAATTCCGAACCTTTATTCGGCACAGTCTATCGACGACGCCTCGGAGCCTGTCCTCCCAATATCGTCCTGGTTCTCCTCGAAGAAGTCGAGGACGAGTTGAAAGGCCAAGGTGGAGCAAAGAATTGCTCCCACTCCGAGGCTGAAAGCCCAGCAAATAATTGAGCATGCGCAACGAGAGTATAACATGCTATCAACCCCGAATGTTCGGACTATGAGGCGAAATCATCTTCGAAGCAAAAATGAAAACAACGCACAAGCGATGAGAGGGAAGAAACCAAACGCGTTCATCATCTTCAACACAGGGTGCATGTCCACAAACTGATTCGAAGGCTCATGCAATGAGCAGATTGCCACAACGAAAATGACTGTAAGTTAGGGCATCAAATCCGTCAATGGGATAAAACGCCCTCTGAAAAGAGACTCTTACAGGCATTGAGAACAGCCGCTCCGAAGTTGATTAGGGCAGACAGAGAAATGTTGACCGTATTTCTCGGTGCACACCAGTACATTCTACCAAGAAAAGAGGTGAGACCGTCATCTTCAAAGTGTAAACATCACCTACGCCAAGCAACCATAGGCAGAAATAATCGAGGAATATTGCCAAAGATTTCCCAAGATACGAAGAGCTGGAGTCATTGCGAGTGAACCCAAATACCATCTCCACACAACTAATCGGACGCACTGTGTAACATTTGGACTTCTTTTGGCAGATCAGCACAAAAAAAGTAGATCCCAGGAATACCGCATATCACGACAATATCTACGGTAAAAAGAAAAAGAAAGAACGCAATCTGAGTTACATGGCTTCACAACAATCATATTAGACAACTCACCGGACCCAAACTGAATCGAGGACAACCTTCGTTGTCGAGTTACAGAAGCCAAGTCGTCGGTCTTCTCATCTAGATGTTCAATAGGTACCATGAGCATGACGAAAAGACAGCGGAGGATGAAACCTAGTAACAGGTTGGGAGAGTAGTCCGAGGAATTGCAAGGGTTAGTTGATATAACTACACGCAACGAGGACAAGCTTCCAGAAGTGCCCAGTACCGCGTCGGCTGAGAAACAGGCAGAAAGCGACCCTGTGTTGCGATGGATTTTGCCCTGGAATGACGGACTTCGCAACCGAAATTTGAAAGGCCACGAGAACAGGGCGAGCGCCCGCTGGCTCCAGTCTGTTCCTTTGCGAGAATCGGGACCTCGTCGGCAGGCCAAAGCTCCCCGGATGATACGTAAAGTGAACTTAGCCGTAAGTCGAACCCCAAAATTGTGTGGGGCATGGGACCCACTAATCAGACCAAAATCGACAGCGTCGGAGGCTGCTCAAGTTGACCGAAACCGTTTTCCCAATCCTGATTCATTACTATACAATAGACCCTTGCTATGCATACACCTCGAGACGAATATTAGCGATGCGGTCTTCAAGCTTCCAAAAAGCGATAGAATACCTATAATACACCAACCCGGCTAATCTAACCAAATGTGTATTATCACTGGAGCGTTGCAATTGAGGAGGGACGTCGGGGTCTTCTCCTTGGTGCAGACCATCGAGGCCGCCCTTTCAACCTGAATGTTCCTGATGTTTTCCTTGGAGTAGTCGATGTCCAACAAAAAATCGAAGGTAGAGCAAGAACTTGCTTCCGCTCCGAGGGTGACAACACAGCGAAGAATCGTGCATGTGCAACAGCCGAGTAACAAGCTACAACGACGAAAATTTGCATTACGCAAAGGTCCAGATCGATAGAAGAAAATCAAGAGCAGGACTCACAAGCAATAAATGGACAGAACCCCAATACATTCATCATCCTCAACGAGGGGTTCGATTCCAATTCCACACACTGATTCGAAGGTTCATGTAGCGAAATTATCGCTGCACCAAACATCACTGGGATCCACACGAAATCCGTCAAGGAGTTATATCAGACCCCGAAAAAGACTCTTACGGGCATTGACAATAGCTGCCCCGACGTTGAATATAACAGATATATCGATGTTGACACCATCTCTCGGCGAGAAAGAGTACATTCTACAAAATGAATAAAGTGTTTATCCGTGCGGTAAGAACATCACTTACATTAGCCAACCACGGACAGAGAATAACGCAGCGTAGTGCCAAAGGCCAGCCAAGATACGAAGAGCTGAAGCCACCATGATCAACCCACGATTACAATCAGAACATGATTGATTCGACTCACTGTATAACGGTTCAGCCTCCTTTGGGAGTCCTATCCAAGTTACGTGCAAGTGCATGCCGAGGAGACCAAACAGTAACACAATCCCTACAGTTAGATATAAGTTAGACAGGTTCCGAGCAGTTGTTCATCGTTGGTCACTCACTTGACGCGATGCGAACTGCATTCAGTCTTTGTCGCCGAGTCGCCGGGTCTAGGTTTCCGGCTTCAACGACTGAAGCGATGTTTTCAAAAGTCACTACGAGCATGAGAAGACGATGGGAGTTGAACCCGAGCAGGAGGTCGATAACTTATAGGCTGGTGACTGTAGTTAGAGCGAAGTTCCAGAAAAAGTCAAGAATATATCGGTTGAGAACCCAAGCTGAACATGACCCTGTTCTCCAAAGGAATTCTCCAGGAACAGCCTTCGCAACAGAAAGAGCCATGAGAACGAAGCGAGCGCCCACAGGTTCCAACTCGTTCTCCCTGCGAGAATCGGAGCCTTGTCGATACGTCAAAACATCAGACTCCCATCGAGATAAGGCTCAGGGTCATGCGTCGAGCAAAAGGCGGCACATTATGCGAAGAGATTCAAGAGAAAGAACTGCCGTCATCGAACCTTTCTCAGCACCGTTGACAAGCACTTACAATAATCAGATGACACGAACACATGCTCGCGACGTCATAGCAACACTCACCAAAAGATTTGAGTCTCAAAATGTGAGAAAATAATCTCGACGCTACGACTGCTCTAAGTCGCTGTTTCCAGTCGTTACTATACTACAAACGCGTGCTATGTTCGCACCCTAGACCAGGTTTGAGTACAATTGACATCCTCGAAAACGTGAGAGGAATACCTATAATACACCCATCGATTAATCCAACCAGACGGCATGGCTACCGCCGCTGTACCATTGCGATTCCTGGTTCGAGCTTCCAGGTGCGCCTGGCCAGCTCGCGACGGTCTTCAACCCTTCGGTACCATTCCACCCGTTCCATTCCAAAATTCGGACACCTCCACCACGTCCACGCTCTGCAAGGGAGGCTGCATCGGAATCGTCTGTTAGGACTATCCATAGCCCGTCGCTAGGCCCAGTCTCGTGCGTCTTCGAGAGAAGGTCGATAGCATGAGCCTTGCCACCCGACGTTGGCATCTCGTAGTGTTGAATTGAAGGCAGTGAATCTGCACTGAGCGACAATTTCCCTTCCTTGTCCAACTTTATCGCTGATACCCAACCATTGATGTTTTCATTATCACCGCGAGTTGTGGCGAACAATGCAATGGGTGCTGGGTGCTTCTCTGACGACGGTGCCAAAAGTAATGTGTCTCCACGAAAGGAACCGGAATTGCTCCGTAATTCTTCAGGAATGAGAGAAACAGAGGCAAGATAGATAACTGATGCTTCAGTGATCTCATATATGTCGACATAGTTGGCTAAAGTTGGTCAATAAGGCTCCCCAAAACAAAAGAGTGGCTATATGCGCACAATGTTCAGTCACGCTATAAAGGATGCGGCCATTGGGATGAATCTTGACATGGCGTGGGCCATCATGTGCGTCGGCTCCACGGGGAGAGCGAGAGGTGAATATATGCACGAGCTTTCCGGTTTGCGGGTTGTGAGAGTACATCTCAATGGTATCTGTTCCGAGTACGGGAACAAAAGCGCGAGATAGGGCCGAAGAGAATTCTACTCCATGCGATCCATAGCGCTTCCAGGATGGTGAGAATTACAATGAACGAAGGTGATGACGGACGTACTAGAGCGACTCTGGTTTTGTCGGCAGACTCGAGTTGATCTCCTGGTACGAAGAGAACTTCCTGAATCTTGCTACCAAAGGCACCAGCAGGGCTGATTTCGTGCACTTCCCCTGTGGGCCCACCCATGGAGTATATATGGGTGTAGGGATGTGGAATGACCGTGTAAGAAGACGTTGCAGCTGCATATATGCATTAGAAACCTGGATGGTAAGGAAACCTGAAAGCGTACTGATGGGCACACTGTTGAGAAAGCTCACGCCCCACTCTTCGTCGTTTCCTCCACCACGGTCAATCTCCCAGCTAATGAGCTTGGGTGGCCAGGCCCAAGTGGTCGTATATGCTCTGTTTCTTCCTGGATTTAAGGCGATATATTGATACGGTCCTGGGGCATCTTCAGGAACATCTACACTCTGGACCAGTTGGAGGGTTTTGTTAAGCGGCGAGAATGCAAGCAAGGCTAGTGAAAGAGAACGAAAAGAACCCGTCAAGATGTGATGCAATGCTGATGTCGGTGCACCGAAAGTGGGTGTCGTGAACAAGGCCTGGTCCATGTCGCGAACAAAGCTGGGACCGGAACCCTAACCAGAGATTAGGTGTCCGACTCGCACACTTGACATTCTCCTCTTTTGTCACTGAAAGATGGGAATTTGGAAGAACACTTGTTCCGTCCGTTTCCTCGCTAGGCTCGCCCGCTGCAGTCGGCTCGTTCCCTGAGCCCATCTGTTCAAATAGCAGGCCTCCTGCCCTTCCGAACACCCTACCTTCTACTATGCACATATTGCTATCCACGCTGCTCTTGCTCTCAAGCTATGTATCTGCTCACAAGGAGCCAAAAACACCTCAGGAGGTCGAGGCCCAACGGGCATTGCAGGCTGCAGCATATCACGTACGTGCCTTTTTTTCAATAGGTCGTGTATATCGCGTGCTCACCCACATCTCGCAGTGCGCACCAGCCGTAGCTGAATTCACTCTCCAACGACAACGAATCTTCGCACAGAAAGTGCTCGCAGGACGGCCCTCATTGCCAGGCTACGATGACCTCTTTGCAGAGGGAGCATATCTTGATGAAAACGAATCCGGCGGCACTAATCAGAAGCTTCTGAGCTGCGTCCCAGTTAAGGAAACCAAGATCCAAAACAACACATGCGTTCTAAGTGAGTACCCCAGATCCATTCTTCGTTCCATCTGACCTTCCTTCTTCCTAGCTCCGGTGGTAACTGAAGGTCCATATTATCACACTCAAGGTCATCCAATCAGACAAAATATCGCCGAGCTGGAACCAGGTCTCCTTCTCGTACGTCATCCCCCTTCATTCCCTCTTGCTTCCGATCCAAACCTCGATCATTAATCATTACCCCAGCTTCTCGACATTGGCGTCATTGACGTCGAAACCTGCAAACCCCTTCCCAACGTCCTTGTCGACATCTGGCATGCCAATGCAACAGGTTATTATGCCGGTCACCCAGTCCCCGCTCCCAAACTTGTCAACGAGCAACCTCAAGTGGGTGGGAAACGTGCTGGTCTCCTGAGTGCTTTCCCCCGTACCGACTTTGAAGAAACTTTCCTTCGTGGGGCTTGGCCGACTGATGCTAACGGTGTTGCTCAATTTACTAGTGAGCTTCTCAGAGCTAGAACACTGCGCAGGGTATTGATAAAACTAACGTTGACTGTTTAGCCATCTATCCTGGATACTACACTGGCCGTGCCACACATATTCACGCTAAAGTCTTCCCGGACTGGGAAACCCTTCCCAATGGAACATTCAAGTCCCATCGTATGGTTCACGTCGGTCAATTTTTCTTCGATGACGCCACCAACATGAAGATTGATCGTATGCATCCATACACCGACAACCCAATTGCGGATACCCGCGGTCGTACACGAAACTGGAGAGACTCTTTGAATATCTTCGAAGATTCTCTTGGACCAGAGAAAGAATATAATCCGGTATTTGATCTACAATTCTTAGGTGGTGTTATCAGCCAAGGCTTGGTCGGTTACATTACGATGGCCGTCAATGCTAGTGCTGATTACCCGAACTATTGGAGCGGTTAAAGGTTCAGAGTTATTGTAAACTAGCACAAGGTTTGATGATGGGGTCTTTGATATTAAGTTAAAGGATTGATTGGGGCGGAATCTAAGTTTACATATAGCATATTGACTTGTACAAGGGGCGACGATACAGAATATCTACCATAACGTAGCTGACCTGGATTCGACAGATGGATGTAACACGAAATGCAATACACGATCTACTGGTATATCTTTGTTCTTTCACTTCTTTCAATGGCAGTTGACAATAGTAAAGCCGTCAATTAAAGCGGTCAGAGGTGTTCTCCAATCTCTCGACGCTGGTGCTAGGCAAAATATTGAATAAGACAACACTTTAAGGTAAGTCTACAACCTAGCGAAGGCAGTTGAGTGCAGTTGGACGAGTTTAGCCCCTATCTTTCGGATCAGGTGCCGGGAATCGGACCAAAATATATTACGTAATCGAAATTTCGACCCTCACTCAACCCGTTACGGTTGATCTTCACATCCACTGGAGCGTCGACAAGCACGATGGGGAGGTCCACCAACAACCCACCAAGCAATTCACGCAAATCCAGATCAAGTCTAAATAAATCACGCGTCTTCTCTGCCCAAAAATCCAACAATGGGGTCAAAAGCTCAAAGTCCAAATCACAGGGTTCTTCGGTCCCGCGCACAAGAATAAAGAGACCTCGGAACGATACAGATATTTACGAGTATACACCGGAGGATACGGTGCGCAGGTCAAAAGTTAAACTTGATCTTGATAAAGATGAAGCTATGGATGGGGGTGGGTTGTTTGCTGAGGATGAAGAGTTTAAGTTTGAAGGGACGAGGGAGGAGTTGCGCGCTAAGTTGATCGGTGAACATGAAGATGGCGAGCAGATCGATAGCGGGGATGACGAGGAAATTGACAGTGACGCTGCCTTTGAAGAGAGTGACGAGGAGCGATTTGCTGGGTTTTTTTCTTCAAAAAAGAAGGTACGGAACAAATCTATCTGACTATTCTTTCCATGAGCCCATCTTTATAATGTAGAAGCCCACCAAGTCGAAAGAAAAGAAACGTCCTCAAGTACGGTTTGCAGACGTTGACCTGAACGAGAATTCTGACGACAACCGGCAAGATTCTATTGTACGCCCAGGGGATGATGATCACAGTGAAGACGACGAAGAAGAGGAAGAAGAATCGGGTGAAGACGACGAATTTCTGGATGTCCTCGACGTATTGGACGGCCGGGCCAAGCCTTACTTGGACGACGACGATTCTGCAGCGGATCACCCAGATGGTGACCCTTCGCACACCCCATCCAGTCCTGCTGCTCCAGATCGCTTTGAAGACTCTGACGCGGAGTCGAACAGCGAAGCTGACGGTGCAAAGCATGTTGAGGAAGACAACTCCGCTTTCGTTCCTTCAGACGACGCAGACGACGCAGATTCCGGGGCTTTGGAAGGTCTGCATACATTCATCTCGGGCTTAGAAACCACTTCAAAGAAGCGCAAAAGCGCTGGTGACGACGACGTTCAAGGAGAAGTAGTCGGTGCTGCACGGCCTCGCAAGCGTCGGATCATCCAAGAGAAGTCTGAAGCTGGAGTGGAAAATGAATTTGGTATATCGTCTGTTGGTGAGATCTCATTGCATTCCCTTCGCAGTGCTTCAATCTCATGAATATGGTTCAAGGGACTAAACTAAACCTTGACGACCTTCTTGGTCCACTTGCAACTCAGTCCTCGTCGTTGCTTTCACTAAAGAAGGCGACAAAAGTCCTCTCATCTTCTTCGAAAGCGAAGACTCTGTCAGCTCCACTACCCCTTCGAACGCAGGAGCGATTGGACCGTGAGGCAGCATATGGTCAGACTAAAGAGGAAGTGCAGAAATGGTCAGAGACCATGAAGCGGATACGTGAGGTATGGACACCATTTTTCTTCTATGTAGGCTTTTTGTCTAACTCATTGTTACTCTCTAGGCGGAGCACTTAAGCTTCCCGCTCCAAGCTCAGCCCACCGGACGGGTGTCGAACCTGGAACTCGTCGCCAAGTTCAAGGTGTGTTTAACTCTATTATCGGCTACCCATACTTATGTGCATCATCTATCAGCCTACAACACCCCTCGAAAACGCCGTCGACAAACTACTTAAGTCAGCTAAACTTCGGGAACAAGACATCCAAGAAACAGAGGAAGCAATGCTACAAACGAACAAACTTTCTGTTCAAGAAGTGGCCCAGAGACGTGCTGAGCTACGGAAAATGCGAGAGTTAATGCTTAGGGCGGAATTGAAAGCTCGGCGCGCAAACAAGATCAAGAGTAAAACCTACCGGAAGCTAAAACGGAAGGAACGAGAAAGGCTCGGAGAAAAGATTGACGAAGATATGGGGAGTGATGATGAAGAGTCTCGGATGAAACACGAGATCGAGAGGGCTCGTGAGCGAGCAACTCTCAAACACAAACATACTGGCAAATGGGCGAAGCAGATGAAGGGAAGGGAGGAAGATGATACGAGAAAAGATATTGAGGAGATGCTGGACCGAGGCGAGAAACTCAGACGCAAGATTCGTGGTATTGATAGTGATCAAAGCCAGGAGGAGGGAGATGGTGATAGTGAGGAAGACGACGAAGATGGGGATAAAATCAGGCAAAATGCGTTTGACGAGTTGAAGAGTCTGAAGCAGGACGTTGTCATGGACGGCCCAGGCGGCCAAAAGAAGGGGAAGAGTATCTTCGAGATGAAGTTCATGAAAGATGCTCTGGCACGTCAACAACAAGCTACGAATAAGCTCGTCGACGATTTCGTGCAGGAAATGGGTGGGGAGGTGAATGAGGCCGGAGAAGATGGGGAAGATGTAGATGATGAACAGGATGATGTTCCAGGACCTTCGGGTGTCGTTACCGTCCGTTCTGGTGGTCGTGTTGTATACCGACCTGGTGCTGCACACCCAGTAAGTGATTTTGGTGTTTCAAACGCCTTCGCGTGTTGACTATATGCTTCAATAGGGTGTCACTCGGACGATGGTCCGTCCTATGGGATCCCTTGCCTCTGATACTTCAAGTGTCACTCTCCAGTCAACTGACTTGCTTTCACCACCTGCGTCACCCGAGCAACAATCACGACCCACAGTTCCACTTCCTTTGGATGAACAAAATCCATGGCTCTCCCTCAAAGACACCAATAGTAGCAAGGCCCCTCGGAAACACAATGAGGTCGTCGTGGGGAAAGAGAGCAAAGCAACGGAAAAGTCGAAAATTAAAATGAGGAAGGCGGCAAAGAAATTGGAAGGTGAAAAGGCGAAAGCTGTAGATGATGCTACAGTTGAGATTTCGATGAAGCGGACCCTTGGTTCGATCTCGCAGCCTGCCCACGCTTCGAAGAACGCGGGGAAGGTACCAAATGGGAAACGCATAGCATCAAGTACGACGCAAAATCAAAGTGATGATGACGATGATTCGGATGTCAACAGCGAAGTGGATGCCCAGGAGCAGCACCTGAGCCGTAAAGGAAAGGAACCGGCGAACGGTATCAAGGCGTTCCAGCAACGAGATCTAGTTGCCCTTGCGTTTGCTGGCGATAATGTGGTTCAAGACTTTGAAGCTGCGAAGAAGTGCGAGATTGCTGCCGACGCCCCTCATGAGGTCGACACGACACTTCCAGGCTGGGTATGTTGTTCCTTTCTAGAGTCGCAATATGTACTGAATTCTTGTGATATATCAGGGGTCTTGGGGTGGCATAGGAACGAAACGCCTCCCTCCAAAACCGCATCTCATCAAAAAGGTGGCTGGAGTCGACCCCAAATCTCGTGCAGATCATGGCAAATCCCATGTCATCATATCAGAAAAACGAGATAAAAAAGCAGCCAAGTATCTCGTTAAAGACCTGCCGTATCCTTACACAAGTCAGGCACAATTTGAACGAAGTATGGATAGGCCGCTGGGCAAGGAGTGGAACACCAGAGTTGGGTTCCAACGCGGAACGCTACCGAAGGTTGTCAAAAAGGTTTGCAATCTTATTCTAAATACCCTCTTCTTGGATCTGATCTCTATTGTTATTGAAGATGGGTGTCATTATCGACCCGCTGGAGAAGCTCAGTTAGTCATAGCCGGTCGTGAAATCTGCGCCGATGTTTGCATCGTCACTATATATACAGTGATGAGTGGTATGCGGAGCACGCCACACCTGGGTATCAACCGAAACATGTAGGACGGGAAAGTCAACCGCTGACCTACTTCCACTTACAATACTGTAACGACCATATTACCCCAGCGGTGCAGTATTATTCCTGCATGCCAGGTTACGCACGTGGGGTTTAGCCTCCTTCCTCTCCCATGACTTGGTGGCTTAGCTGAATAGTACACCCTTTCCTCCCTACCAGATGTCGGCACCTTCTGATTCTATGGCATTACAGAGGTGAGGGAGACGAGGTAAACTCGAACTTTCACGAGGTATTGATGACCAGTTTGGAGACTTGACCTGCCACCTTTAGCATATGACTGCTTTTCTCTTTCTATGAACTGCTGATAACCACTCTGTCCTCGACTACTTGGCCATGGGCCTCCATGGGCACTCACCCACGGCATGACCTTCTCTATAGCCTGTCCACGCGATGCAGCGTCCAACACGTCCTCTAATATCAAAGCCCTTTGCTGAATCTCTAGGGCCTCCCAGGATTCTACTGTCCGGCTACTTTTCCGCAGTAGCTTGAACTTGTAATTCGACATAGTCATGACATGAACAAAGGCACACGATTTGCCAACTTGCCATCCGATATGGTAAGTTTCCAACCTTTTCTTATCTCATTGTCGGTCCCGACGTGTTCCTTCTGGCGTCCTGACTCACTGCCAACGCCATAGCACTGTAAGCAAAGTTCGGGGGCATGTGGGACCAAGTCCTTCTCAACTGACTCCGGGTAGCTGATTAATTCTGCCTTCTTCAAATTCTTAGAAAACATCTCAGTTCCGCGATAACAATCACCCCCACTCCAATCAATGTGGAAACGGGGATCATTGATGTGCCGATTTGCAAGAAATATAACCTGAGAATGCTGCGTTCAGTTCTCAGCCTCTCCTCTGTCGCTAGCATCTAAGACCACTATGGCTACCGAAGCTAAAACAATGCCTTACGGTGAGTTCAAGTTTACTTCAGATCAGGCTCGGGTCTCTACTAATTATGAAAACGTTTAGTTCGTCTTGGGCGCTCTGGCCTGAAGATATCGAAGATCATATTGGGGTGCATGTCCTATGGATCTCCCAAATGGCAGTCGTGGGTGCTGGGGGAGGAGGAAGCCCTCAAGCACATTAAATATGCGTGCGCATCGCAACTTTTCCTTCGATGGCTTTTCAGACTGACAGTTTCTGACCATCAAGGTACGATGCTGGGATACAAACATTCGACACTGCAGATGTACGTCCTTGAATATTAACTCCTAGATTGAAGAGGTCGAGTGTGATTGAATAGGTCTACTCAAACGGTGAATCTGAAATTATTCTTGGGAAAGCTATCAAGAAATTCAACCTTCCACGCGATGAAATTGTGGTCATGAGCAAAGTACGTCTCTCTTGACACGACTTCGTTATTCACACACACACACACACTAACCAATCCCGACAGTTATTCATGACTGTTGGAAAGCACAACGAGTTGTTCTTCTCCAACGGCCTGGATCCTGATCAATATGGCTATGTTAATCAACACGGCCTGAGTCGAAAAGTAAAGTATATACTTGTCCTAACCTTGTCAAATCGCTGATGTTGCGGTACCAGCACATTTTTGGTGCTGTAAAGGCAAGTCTGGAGCGGTTACAACTCGATTACATTGATCTTCTGCAATGTGTGTCTCGCCGTTTCCCATTTCTCGAGATCTAAGCTGAGATTTGTCCGTACAGGCCATCGTTTTGACAAAGATACACCAATCGAGGAGACGGTAAGTTCTGTTCCCCAGCTTGTCGGATCATGGTTTGACTGATTTGATCGCAGATGCAAGCCCTCCATGACGTCGTCAAAGCTGGCTACGTTCGATATATCGGCATGAGCTCTTGCTGGGCTTGGCAATGTAATTACATTCAACTTACCTCTGTCTTGAATGAATCGGGCTAATGTCTTGGCAGTCCAGGCAATGCAAAGTACGGCTTACCTTTCCACCTCCAACACAGTAAAGAACTCACGACTCACAGACTATGCCATCCAAAACAAACTAACACCCTTCATTTCCATGCAAAACCATCACAACTTGCTCTATAGGGAAGAAGAACGTGAAATGATCCCCACTCTTGAGGTATGTTTCCCACTGTACTGGTAATTTCTTATGCAACGTCCACTTCGTAGTATTTCGGTGTTGGCTGCATTCCTTGGTCCCCACTTGCACGCGGGCTCTTGACTCGACCTCAAGACATTCAAACAATCAGAGGCTCTGTCGACCAGTGCGTAGCAATCTCCCACTTTAATGTCTGAATGGCCGATAAACCTTCAATTAAGTTTCATTGGGAGATATGCGGCTGCTTCAGGTACTCCAGAAATTCTGAAACGGTATGCCGTTGCATTGAATGCGTATCCTTGTATTCACTCGTTCCTTTGGCACGTCAGAGTGGAGGAATTATCTAAGAAAAAGAACATTACGATGGCCCAAGTAGCCATCGCCTGGTCCCTGGCGAAAAAGGGTACGTCCAACATGGTTGATCCTTCCCCTTTCAACCTGACCTCATCTTTCCCCAGGCGTCGACGCACCTATTGTCGGCACAACTAGCCTCAAGAACTTGGAGGACATTATCGGTGGGTCATGGTAAGAGGGCTTCGTTCGTTCACTAAATGCCTGCTTGACAGCTGCTGTTCACATCAAACTGGATGCGGATGAGCTCAAGTACCTCGAAGAGCCTTATAAGGCGACAGAGGTTATTGGCCACGCTTAAGGTTTAGTTTGACTGGAGATGTGAACGATCCACTCTTCCAGCTCCGTCACCCAAGCACTCGCCGGTGGGCGTCATGTGCAATTCAAGTTGTATTGTATCAGTTGAAGATATCGTCCTTTCCTGCAATGACCTTCTCCTGACGCAACCAGACATATTGATGGTCGCTCGAATTGACAAGCAGTGTCAGTTCCACCCCTGATATGTTCGTTGCTGGTGATAGCGAGGTCTGAACCGGCAACTTGGCTGCGAAAAAGTATGTCACCACCATGCTAACAGCAGTCGTGCCGATGTTGTAAGAGAAAAGCCTGAGCATCAAAGTCGAGAACACCTGAAATTGTCAACTCTTGGGATGGAGTTGGGGAACTGCTCTCTCCCAGGATGAGTTTGGAAAATAATTTGGTAGGCCAGTGTGTTATGAGACTGCTCAAGGCAGGAAAATGGAGGGGTTCGGTCGAAGTACACGGTGTAGAGCACCAGTTGTTCAGCGCTTCGTGCACCTGACCCCGCAAACGCATCTACGATGACATCGATTGATGGATATAAAATAGCCAGAGAAGTGAGGCTATCTGATTAAATACTGGATTTGCTCGGCGTCTGATTTGAGTGGCGGAAGTGGACATCGAATAAAAAGACGGTCCTTCATGAACGTAGAATGGAATTTGCACCACCACGATTACGAAGGGTGTTTTGGACTTCGGGGGATACAGCAGCTACAAGTTCCGAAGGTGAAGATAAACAGTACGCGTTATCTATCACATATGTTGAACTAACCTGTAAGACCTGGTGTTGTAGCTGGTGAGCAGTAGGAGCGAAGAGCGAGAAAGCCAGAGCTCTGAACTTTTTGATTTTATGTTGGTCTGGCGCCAATGAACGGTGACGCGAGTATTCCAACAGCACTCTCGATGGATCTCAACGTCAACGCCATCGTCAAATGTGCCACAGCTGGTGCGTCGACAGCTTCGTGGAAGGAGAGTATTGCGCGGCAGCTTGGGCCTCCCCACGGATGGGGAGCGGGACGCAACAAGCCATTATTGGCCTGAGATGTTGGTAAGTGCAGAGCTGGTAAAACAAGAGCGACAGGGGAAATTGCGTATTTCCTTTTGCCCCCTCATGAGAGAAAGCTCTGACTTCGCGAAGTTTGGTAGAACTTCCCTTGACGTTCAATATCGTTCGACCTTGACCACCCTCTCGCCATCGTCCGCGTTATCCACTGGCATGGTCCATCCGTCCTCAAAATATCCCGAAGGGCTATGTGGTGGCCGGGGAAGGAGCCCCACCGCTGGGATCTCAACCAAAGTCACCAGGAGGTATTTTAGAGGGATGTTCTTGATAGCTCCGAGCTATAGTGTGGTGGGGTAGTTGGCAGGGTATATATGCGGCGAAAACCAGTTTGCGACGGGGAGGACTCGCGAAAAGAAAAGGCACGAACTTGCCTTAAGTGTTACCCCAAAGACACAAACCCGGACACCACCCTCAGGCTCGAGGTTTTTAAGTGCCCCATGCCAACTCGAGGTTTAAATGCTGCTACTAACACACCCCTTCAAGCTAAAAGTCGCAACTCTTGGTGCCAAAACACCCAATTCGACAATGTCGAATGAAATCTAGGCTATCCGGGAATCTGGTAAAGCTGAGAGGTTGGGCTGAAGACCTATGGATAAGGTGTTGGACAACGTGTTGCTTTGTTGATGGTCGGGCGTTTGTGGCTTTGCTCGTGGATGATATCGCGAAAACAAGGTCTTCCGAGTATTGCCTACGATATGTTCTGCAGTCTCGAGATTTCGGGTGAAGTGTGATAGTTAACGCCCACGATGAGGGCGAGAATCATGCAGACGCCGCCCAAGACATGCAGGTTGACTGGCCTCAGGCGAGGCGCCACAAACAAAGATGCTGGATAAACAAGAGTGCCTAGGCCTCGAGCTGGAGCAGGATAACCTGAACCTCATTCCACAACTTGACCGGATATACAGCTCATATTCCTTTCCGAGTACAACGTTTCTTGGGGCATCTGCGCGCCAGCTGCTTTCGTTCTTTGGTACGTGTGGTTCGATGTGGCGTTGAGCATCTTGGTAGTAACCTGCAAGCAACGTTCTGGATTTCTTCTTTTTCCATTTAGACCCGTAGCCCTTTTCCTGGTACTTGGGCCTGTTGACGAATTCCCTCTGGTCATTCCTGACGTCATTCTTTCGTCTCGAGTCGAAAGGGATGGTAATTTCACCTGATCTTCTCTTTAGCCTTCCCGAGGAGTAGCTTATCATCGCCATCATCGCCAGGCCCATCGTCTAGCAGTAGCTGAGTGCAGAGCCTCCGAGCTCGAGCGGGTTTGAGCACGACCCGGCCCCATCCAGCTCAAACGATCGATTGGCCAACATTGCGCAGATGCGTCAAACCCGAACCCCGCTCACATACCCCCCATGAATATGAACCTTTGATCGAGATAGTGGAGTTGTCAAACTTGAAGGGTTGAATCTCGGATCCGTGTTTACCTATCCGGGCGACCAGACCCAAGGTGAGTGCAACGCGCGGGCACCTGGACAGAACCTTCTATGCCCGGCGCAACCTAAGTTTCACGACTAGGAAAGGATGATATATAAGGCAGGTTATGTGCGACAGGTAAGTTCGCACTTTTGATGTAAGAACACACAAGCGAAGACTCGTTACGTGAATTGAAGAGACAGGACAGGGGACGATCACACCACAGGAATTGTATGGAAAACTTTCGGCCTTGCACCAGAGACAATGCTCGTCTCGACAGACGAAAACTCTATCCCAGCTGCGATACACGCATCCTCCAGCTTCTTTTCAGCACCCGCGGGCTGGTATAGAGCCCATTGGATATAGAGCTTTTGAATCCCCTTCCTGTGCAGCGGCTCTTGGACTAATTCGATCAGAGGTGTAACCGTGGTCAGAAGCAACGCCGCTCCTGGCCCCGCGATATGGACGATCGTCACCCCAAACTCCTGTAACCTTGGCGGGAGACTATATAACAGTGAGACGGGACACCAAGCAAAGTAGAGGAACCTAGTGAGGGCTGGACAAAGCGATAAAATTGTATTGGGTAAGGTCTCGAACACCGTCGACTTTTCGAGTGACGGGGGAAGGTTGACCTGTAGGGACGTCAAGGAGATGCCAATTTTATGGGACGAAAGGAGGGCGGTGATATGAAAAACATCGAGGTCGAGTATCCCAGAGATGGTTAGATCGCGGAGTGGACTGGGCGAGTCATCTCCCCCACCCAGAACGAGGATAGAGAAGAATTGGGCGAAGGGAGTGCAGTTCAGACCCGGCGGCCATTCCCAATGAACGGTCAGGCTGATCAGGGAAGGGAGATGGAGGAATTCAGTTGGAGTTCCATCCCACTGGACGCCGTAAAGAACCAATTCTTCGAGTTGGGAGCTTCGCGTCCCCAACCCCGAGATGGCACGGGTGATTGTCTCGATTTTCGGATAGAAGATCGCCAGGGAGGTAAGTCTATCTGATTGTACACTTCCAAAGAGCTCTTCAGCTCTTGATTCGAGTTGAGGGGGGTTCCCACCAAGGTGAACGTAGAGTGTGTCGATGGATGTGCATCGCCCGATGCTAGAGCAGAGGATGCCGAATATTTGACGTTCATCGGCGTCGAGGGGTTGATGGTTGCTGCATCCAGTGACGATGAGGGCGGTTATCATCTCTGGGTGGTAGTCGACTGCTTTTGCACAACGGACTGATTTTTCTAGGGGCCATGCGGGGAGGACGACGATGGAATAGAGGGTGGGGGTGGCGACGGCATTCCACGTACTATCAACAAGCCTGAATTGCGCACACTGGCGGAGAGCACGATTGTAGAGCTCCCACTCCAAGTCCCCATCACAGGAATACGAACGAAGACTGGTTGATAGGTCGGAGGTGGATAAGTGGATAATGGAAGAGAGAATCTCGAAGGGTAGTTCGGTGGTGGGGATGGATGAGTCTGGCATAATATCTAGGCAGGGGCGGTCGAGCTTGGGGGCTAAGGTAAAGAGCTTTTTTTCCAACTAATAAACCATGCACCTTCTGCGGCACTTTGGCTCACTCACTAGGTATCGTCGCTTCTCTAGTTGGCCCGGGTCGGAATTCAGACTCCGATCGTAGTTGTGGATGGTAAGTCAGCCTAGTCGCTCTGGTATGCCTGATCTCACACATGCCTTTTATTTGTATAGACGGGACTGCACGAGTTTATTCAGTAATAGGCTTGTCTGATTGGCAGTATAATAGAGTTTCTCGGGGCTTGAACATGAACGAAACCTACACCATCCCCAGGCCCTGTGACTACTACCCATCGAGCCAAGGCACGGAACAGGCGATACCGATCGCAAGGTTATATCCGTCAAACCCCTTGTGTCACGAACAGTGATTCTCTGTGGGTCAACCACGTACCAGTATCATCAACAATACGTATGTACTGCACATGGGTGAAGATGAAAGTCGGATAAACGCCATGTCCCCAACCAGCAGACCCTGCGACGGACCGATTTTGCGAGTAGCTGTCTTGATTGCTTTTCAAGATTCTGGCTGAATGTCGCCTTCTGATAATCCCTTCTCGGACATTCGTTTTCATTGGTGGGGTCAGACAAGGGGCTGTGCGTAGTACAACCTGGGGCTCTGTTCTTGCGAGCTGCTGTGGGCCAGGACCTGAAGTGCCTGAAACTTTAACCTTGCCCCACTGGCACAACTTGATACTGTGGATATACACTACTACTACGTTCGAGCGGGCCGTCGAGAGGATACGCAGAAAAACGTTGGGTGAAAGTGGACCACGGCCCGTTTGCCACTGTGTGCAAGCTTTTCTTTATTTAGTATCTGTGGTTTGATGTGGCGCAGCCTGAGTGAACGGTCTTGGTCGAAAGAACTACAAGCGATGCACCACATTCCTTCTTCTCCGGCTCAAGCTTATCAGTGCACAGAAACGTCATCTGGCCTTGATCGAGGATTGAAGTTGGCACGTCTCCACGAGTAGCCCGTCACCACCACCCGGGCCACCACCACCGCGACCGCCACCATCCGAGTCCTCCAAAAGTTGAGCGAGTTCAAGATGATCGAGAAAAACGGTCATATTGCGAAAAGTGTTTCATACCAGTAGATATGGCCACAATAGCGGGGCTATCAGACTTGGAGCTTGTAATGAAAATAGTAGCTCAG
This sequence comes from Pluteus cervinus, assembly GCA_004369065.1. Classification (NCBI taxonomy): domain Eukaryota; kingdom Fungi; phylum Basidiomycota; class Agaricomycetes; order Agaricales; family Pluteaceae; genus Pluteus; species Pluteus cervinus. The sequence continues at coordinate 102,401 of ML208316.1, read as the reverse complement.
TGGTCATGCCAGTGTTCTCTCCTAGAACGGAGGTGGAGGAGACGCGGGCGAAGCGCGTGCACAGTAACTTGAACCTGACGGCCATTCCCAGTGAATTGTTAAATTGCTTATAGGAGGGGTGTAATTGGAGCTGGGTACATCGTGTCCCGGTGAGCCCCAAACGACTAGTTCTTTGATTCGGCCCAACTGGAAGATAGTACGGTTGCTGGGCAAAGGATGGGAGAGAGAAGTGGGCCTATCTGATTGGACGATGGTAGGTAATTCTTCGGATTTAGATTTGAGTAGGGGGTGTACGCACTCAGGTGGACGTCGAATAGGATGACGGACGTACATTATCCGAACAAAGGGTGCTGAATATTTGACCTTCGACGGCACCGACGGGTTGGTGGTTGATAAACCCAGAGCCGACGAGGGCGGTTATCACCTCTGGGCGGTATTCAGCTGCTTTGGCATAGCGAACTGATTTTTGTAGTGGCCATGCGGCAAGGATGACGGTGGAACAGAGGGTGGGGGTGAGGACGGCATCATGATACAACTGCTATGAATTCAAATAAGCCTGAGTTGAGCACAACAGTTGGGGGCACGATTATCTGGTATCCATTTGGGTTCGTTGTGAGGTTGGATGTAAAGAGATGAACAATGGACTGGAGGATTTCGTGGGGTCGTGTGTTGGGTAAGGGTTGCACGGCTAGCACACAAACGCCTACCTACTTCTCTGGCGCCCATTTTGAGTTCACCAGAAGGGACCCTTTGCTGGTGGCCAGTGCTACACTTGATCGTCGTTGAAAACAACCCGCCGAACAGGCGGACATTTATATTAGACATATTCCAGCATCCACCCGGATTATACAACTTGTACTTACTTTCCGGCCTTCTGAACGGCGCAAGTAAGCAGATTCCATGGAGTTCGGACCCACTACCACCATTTGTGATGGACAAGTTCGCATCAAAAGGGAGGGAGTGGGAGAATAGGCCGCTCTAAGAGTAGAACATTCGTCTTTGCTGAAAATAAGCTGCACATGGAAAAAAAACCTTTACAAGTCAACCGACTCCGAGTCCTCATGTTTAACCAAATGAGTGGGGTACATCAGATCCAGTTGCCGTCAATTCAATTGTTTTTACCTGTTCAACAATCGAATCCTGGACCGGGTTAACAACAATATTAATGACGTTATACTGCGATAACATCGCCCTCTGTTGTGTTGAAATTTTGCAACGTTCGTTCCAACGTCCCTATCGAATGTGTTTCCAAAACTGCTGGAATCTGTCGTAAACGGAAATATTAAGTACTACTTAACTGCCAATATAATCGAGCCGCGGGCACTTCCCGATGGACCAATGCAACACCTGGTACGGGATATGACCCAATTAACGTTGCTGCTAACCACACGACTTTTGGGAGTGAGAATACTGTCTTGTCCTACTTACCAGAAAGAGTGACCTGAAAAGACGGAATCCGGCTTTGAAAAAGCAGGGACGGCAACTGGCCCTGTGGACTCGATGCGTCTGGACGCGTCCAGGCCTTTTAGGAGATTGCGTGTCACGATCAGCACAAACAAACCTGGGTCAAGAATCGCGCAACGGGCAACAGATGGATGCTTACCTCAAGAACCTCTTCGCCAGGACAAACGAAACCTTGGGCCTTATTGACCGCCGACAGCAACAGAGAGACCGGAGGACTTTCCATAACGTTTAGAACTTGTTGCAAACGCTCATCCGAGCGCCGCCACTGCCGCCACCTCAATCGAGTCTCCTTGAAACCCAGCTGGCCAATTGGAAGCTTGTTCGGTTCGCCACAGCAAGACCCAATCGGACAGGTCTCTCGCAAAAAGATGGCCCCGTGCCTCCCCTCATCGGAGACTGTCAAGGGTCGAATACGACAGCCAATGAAAGTCATTTCAGATTTGGGCGAACGCTAGCCAATGAAAGCACGAGGAAAGACTGTCGTCTTTTGTATTATAGACGTCCGCTGATTGGGAGATCTAGATCTAGCAGTCGCGGAAAGCAGAATGAAAAATATGAAAGCCTTGTCGGCGCCTCGCCCGGTTTGGCGTATCAGTCTGACAGGAGATCTTTAGACTTTAGAGGCCTCTCGGAAGCAACACAGAAATCCACAATACCTACCGAGAGTAATCCCGAAGTTGGCGGTGCAACATGCTGCCGCTATTGGAGGCCAGGAAAGGAGGTTTGTCTCCTGGAGTCAAAGTGGGCTGCGGCAACCAAACCACGTGCGCGTGACGTCTTGACTCTTGTCACCCATTCAGCACATCTTGGGCAAAGCAATCGCTTTTCGGCTGCACTCTCTTTTCATTCAGAAAACCTAAACGATATCATAGCCATAGGAATCTGGTGCTACGTTTTTGCCAGTGACCTCGGGTTCCTTCTGCCCACAATCGAACTACATGACGCGAACGTGACGGACTAGAACAACGCGCCTTCAAACTTGGCTGGTCAGGTCGCTCCGTCGTCTCTCCTTTCACCACATAGGTAAAGCCATCGCTCTGCAGCCCGGCTCAGAAACCCTCGCCAACAAAAGGCGATACGATGACCACTAACATTTGCTGCTACGTTCTTGCAGATGGCCTCAAGTTGCTTCTGCCTAGCATCTTCCTAGACAGCACTCGGAACACATATGACCTCAGAGCCTCAATAAAGTCTACCACTGCGCCTGCACTCGACTACCTCCCAGCGTCCTCTCTCGTCATTTACAAACTTAAAAAACCAATTCCCTTGTCCGGCCCGCAGAATTTCCATAGCGCTGTTGCAGCTTTATTTCCAGGTGGTGAAGAAGCCTCAGGAGATGACCTGGAGAAACTTGATTGGGCCAAACTATCCAATGTCTTTCCCGATCTTCCGCTGGGTGACGAGATTCACATCGTTGTCCGGGAGCCGGAGGGTGAGTCACTTCCATTAGTTCAGCATTGGGACTTCTGACCTATCTACACAGCTCCATTGCCAACTCCGAGTATGTGACTTCCGTGCTGTCTCTGGAGTTGTGGACCCTTGAACTAAACATCATATTCACTGTACAGGCCTCTCGCTCAAAAGAAAACGCGACGACCCTGGTTAGTCCTCTTCTAACACTGCACAAACTAAATACTGATGGCGCTATAGTTGATATATCCCGACAACTATTTGATCTGTGGGCCACACCGGCCATACAGGATCTCCCACTACTTAAGGAGTACCTTGAGAAGCCCCTCTGTGATAATTGGAAGATTCCATTGTCACGGTTCAAGTGGGAGAAGCTCCTACTCGAGCGAGCAGAACTTCCTAACGACGAATGCTATGATCGAGACCTTCAGTTGTTATTCCGGCCAAGTGAAGATGAAACGGCTGATGCGATTTGGTATTTATTGAGAGAGGTCATTACAAATGGTCCACTCGACCCGAATGGTACGGAAAAATCATTGCATGAATTCTGGGACAGCAACATCCTAAAAATCCTTGTTCGATGCCTCCCTGCGAGTAGTTTCCGGGGTGATAGGGACTCTGGGCTGATGCAACTTGACCTTGGCGTCCTGCTGGCTGGCGTTTGCGTATTTCGGGGCGAAGAAAAGAGAAAGAGGTTCACTGGGAAACATCCTCGACTGACACTTCAAGAAAAAACTCGATGGGTGTATGACCCGGCCCCTTATGTTCTTGGTGAGCAGTCACTTGTGTCAGTTCAGGTATCCGCCCATTGACTCGTTTTGGTTCAGCCTATCACGCTGTGGGGGTCAATATAACCATCGCCGCGATCGTTCCACAGGAGGGCCAACCTCATGAGGTCCGGGATATAATAACGGCTGATCTTTCCTCGCGACGTGAACGTATCAAGAATGCTATAAGGATGATCAAGCTGTGCAGCATCCTTCAAGGACTCCAGCAGGAAATTGGAGAACCCAGAGATGCAACTATGTTTCTACAAATCCGGTGGGGCATATTTCTTCCATTATTCCACGGTGTATTAACCACGAGTTTAGTGACGGTAATAAATTCATTGAATTTGGTCTATCACAAGTGCGCAAGACTTATGGAATAGAAGATGAAGATGCTGGCAAAGAGTCTGTCGTGCATCTCCAAGCGGTCTATTCGTCTTTAGTCTCGAAGGGCGTTCCTAACATTGACCGGCTCGAGAAGGCAGAAATTATGCACCCCAAACGCGGTTCATATGTTGATCTGGAACCAATAGGCCTCAGGACAGGTCCCGAATCACCCTTCGACGTTCGAAATGCCGTAGTTTGCGTTCTTGAAGCTCTCAAGGTAGTCCTGATTTCCTTCAATCTCGTCAACTAACGCCCTAATTAGGTATCGCATGCTGATCCACCAATATACCACCGCGATATCCGTTGGCCCAATGTCATGCAAGACCGTGAAGATTTGTCAAAGTGGTTTCTAATTGACTGGGAAGATGCATCCTTTGCCCCAACCAAAGCAGCGAAACGCTTAAACCCTAATGAGCACTCGCCAAAGGTTTTCGAGGATAACCATGGTGGAGAGGTGGATATTTGGGGTGCCGGGTGGCTTCTGGTCACAGCACCAATACGGGATCCGGCTCTACGCGCGCTTGGAAAGAGGATGATGGATGGCCACATTCTGAATGCCGAGAAAGGGTTAAAGGAAATACATGATATCACGTTCTGATTATGGGCGAGAACTGGTCGCGAGATATGTGACTGCTTCTGGACAGGACACTGAACAGTATTTAGAGGAGCCCTCTACAGCAGAACTAGATCGTAGCTGTTCAATATTTAATTCTCGTGTGGCGCTCAGAGCCGAGATATGGTGTGCAGCACGTGAAGCAGTGAACAACCTGCAAAACGACACAAAGCGTGCGTAGAAAAAGTTCACATTTGCCCTCCACGAGTAGGTTCTATATGAGGCTCAAACCTATCAATTCTCGCAAAGAACAGAACGGACATGAGGAGGCCTATTATCTCAATCCGAGAACTGGCGCGCTTCTCCATGTGATAATTGCATACTCGGCATGGTTAAAACACAGGTTGGCATAGAACGTACAACAGATCCACCCTCTCACGAAACACTTCACCGTCCCTTGCCGCCCTTCATCTGTTGTTTGGAGACCTTAGGCGCAGAAGCGGGTGCACGAGCAGCAGCAGCAGGCTAGATCACAGCAACTATCAATCGCCATCCACGAGGTACAATGAAAGGGGGAGAACAAACCTTAGCCTTCTTTGTCTCCTTCGCCTTCTTCTCCGTCTTTGCCTTAGAGATAGCCTCCAGCCGTTGTTGTGTTCTCAGAGCAGTGGTTTGATTCCGTTTGGCAACGATACTAGCCAAATCAGCACCAACGATACCACGTTGGTGCTTTACTGTTCGGCGGGATCGCTTCTTGGCAACTTCTTCTGTAATACCCTTCTTGTGCATGCGTCGGTATACTTGTGTCCAAGCGATCTTTCGGGGGTTCTTGCGTTGCAAGAATAGTGATGCATTCTTTGAGGTGGCAAATCGGAAAACCTGGTTCAATGAACGAGGCATGTGGTCAGTGAGACGTACAATGGAGGCCTTAGAGTGAAAGAAACGCACTTTGCTGTCGCCCCGGACAAAGAGTTTGCCCTTGCTAGGGTAGATTTTGTACCCGGAAAATGAGTCGAGTTCAATCTTCTACACTCCGAATGAAATCATGTTAGGGAATGAAGTCAAAAGAGATTTTGACACGACGCACCATCTAGAGGATGAAACGGAAGGGACATCACAATCAGTATAGGAACTCGGGAGGAGGATCGAAAGCCAAAGGAATCGACCCAGTCAAAGCCATCCACAACGCCGTCCAGCCATCCAGCCAAATTCGCCTTTCAAAGGCGGCAAATACAACGGAGATGACATTGACAGGCCTCTGCCAACATGACTATGGGCGTTGAGGACGGATTCGTGCTCACCTTGATGAGTTTTGTTGCCGGGCGTCGTCGTTGGTTGTGGATTGACCCTCTCGCAAGACCCTATCGGAGGTTACCGATAGCCACGTGGCTCTGAAGGTGTCCAATTGTGGAAGCAGTTTTACTGAACAGTCTTTGCATCTTCGCAATCTGCAGCGCTCTTTCTACCTCGTCTTCCTTTCTCAATATCTCAATGCTGGTGAAAGCGACCAATAAGATTGGACTCGAAATGACTCGCCTTGCACGCAAGCAAAGCCGCTTTACATGAAAGAGTTCTTTGTCTTGGATGGTCTTGAAAGGTCCTTTCAACTTCACTTGCATAAAAAGGCGCTCTGTCCGGCCAGGTCGAACTCCTCATCTTCATTCGAAATGTCTACCATAGCTTCAGATCTACTTTCCTCCTTATTACTTTTCGCGTTCATCGCGTCCATCTGCGTGTTATATCTCATCGCTCAGTTCATCGTCAACTATCTCTACGAACTTTCCTTCCCAGCGGCGAAGGTGCCAAGGGTCCATATCGTTGAAGCACCCAGGAACATCCAAAAGGAATCCCTCTTGATTCGCTTCCAAGATGATCTTATTTCCGTTCGTCGCCCCAAAGCTTACGACGTGAGTGTTCCTCTTCACATAGCGTCCCATCGCAACCACTAACCCGTTGGGGCCTTTCACAGGACATCGTAAAACTCCTCCGTGAAGCCACTTATGTCCCTACCTACAAACGTATCCGAGTTTCTACCACACTCCCCAATACTACGGAGGAAATTCTCGTTTCGCCATCCGTCTGGGAATTAATCTGCCCCGAATGCAAAGAAATCAAAGTGTCCATCGAAGTAGACAACGAACATTCCGTGGCTCTAGGTTCTCCTCATCGCGTCGAACACGGTGCTTTCCAAGCACCTGCCACTTATGCTGTCCCCTTGGCTCCGCTTTCCAGTGAGCATATATTTACCTCCTCGTCTTCTATCCATGATTAACGATCCATATCTACAGCCATCGCATCTGAAGACGCTCCCAGCGACATTCTCGGCGACTGTACCGCTATCACCACCAATGATACGCCGTTATACATCCACGGCCACTTCGACTTCCGTTTCCGTTCTTACCCTCTTCAAACCATCCGTACCTTGAAGCTACGCTTCGGTGCTCAATACGGTCTTGACAATGGTTCCTTCGACCTATACGACGGTGACAAGAAGTTGAATGATGACGATACCGTTGGTGGAGCGAACCTCGCTAGAAATGCGACCTTGCGCATTCAAAGGCACAGGTACACCCTTACTGAGGAAGAACAACAGGAGGAAGAGGACTATGAAAGGCTTGTCGCTCAGACCGAGTCGGTTGGGATCGAAAGTGTCAAGAGCGAGTAAATGAATTATTTGAACGACTTCAAGTATTTTGTTGTTTCCAAGACCGTTGTATTGTCTAAGTAATATTACATATATGCATGCATTCATATCGTTAACGCCCGTGATCTTTCGCGTAAATCTTGCTGTACAAAAAAGAGACGCCAGTCCGTGAAGGTAAGGTCCATGATCCATTCTCAATGCAAATCTGGGCGAAGGGCCTCAATGAACGATTTGACCAACTGTCGGATTGTGTATGGTCTGGACACCGTATGTGGAATATTCTCGGGAGGCTTGCCCGATTTAACTATAACACTATCCGTCAGATCTTCAGACACGATCATAGACAAAAGAATATACGCACAATATAGCACCGGAGCATTCAAAGCCGTATCAAAATACAACACCAACCCACCTGCAATCAAAAAGTCCGACGACAACACACTAGCTTCACCATACTCCCCAACAACACACTGAATCGCGATACCCTGTATAACCAACATCACAGGCTGTCCAGGCTGCGCGTTCCCTTTAAATTTCAATGCAGCCAAAATTTCCGGCGCGATTATACTATTTCGAGCTCTGGTATCCAATATGAAGTTGCCGATGATGTGGGGAGCACAGAGATAATCTATAAGTGATGTCTTGTAAAGTTGGACGACGAAACGCCATGCTACAACTCCGCGAAGATGACCATATCGTATCCAGATTCCAGCACACGGCATGGACTCGATTTCGGTGGTATGGACAAGACACTCTTCACCGATCGCTTCGCTTAAGTCTGCTCGTGAAAACCGGTCTTGATGAGTCGACTTGAACCTGACATCATCATTTGATGGAACTTCCGGCGCGTATACGAACGACGTCACTGAACTCTTCCTTCCAAATGTACGTGCAGGGTACAAAGCTTTGGAATCTGGATCGGACGATTTCCAAGGCTGAGGATTACTACAGCCTTGAGCCGTGGAGGTCGTCTCCTCAATCAACGTGTCTGAGTCGGAATATGACGACCTGAATGTGTATGATCGAGAGAGCGATGGTGGATTGAGAGGCATGATCAAACGATCTCGGTCTACGGTGACGAAATTCGAGGAAGGCTGAAGAGACGGGTGGCGTGAAGGGGCAGAAAGAAACAGATGGGCGAATAAGGGCAGTGAAAAGTCGGTGAAGCTATGCCAAGGCTCCAGAGGATTATAAAGGATTGAAGAGGGGTGCGGCGCAGTGGGCTGTTGAGTACAAGGCGCTGGCTGGAGATCTGGGATACCTGAGGTTATCACATAGTTTGATGCGGTGGGGTTGAGGAAAGCGAGAAGACGCTCAGCACAGACGACACGAGCATGTTTTGAGAACGGCCGACATGGTGGTCGTGGAATTGCCCGCAATGGATTTTGTAGTTCCAGATAGGGGGAAAAGAATTGGTCGTTGGTCGGGGCGCCGCAGTTCGTGGTAACCCATTGACCAGTGTTCGACCACTGGAAACGAGGTGAAGGCAGATGTTGCTTGTCATGAAATCCTAAGCTCGGGTTGTCCTCGTAAAACGCGTCATTCAGTCATGATGTCGTCACCATGGTCGAAACATGGATGGACTGGGGAGGCAATCCCTATGCACTACATACGACAAGTTTCGTTCTTCCCGGAATACAAATATGGACAGCCTTGCATCGACGGTGCTCACAAAAAGGCGATGACCAACTTTTCCTGAAGATACGGTGTCATCTTGACTGGTATGGGGAAGAGCTCTTTCGACCTTCCCGGCAGGCTCTTCCTCTCGATGACGTCTAGCATAACAGAAAGTCAATTTTCATGAGCTACTTTTCGAATGTAACTCACGAACTATCCACTTTTCTTTCCAACAAGAAACTGGTGACAATGAAGCTTTGAAGACTCGAAAGGGTGTTGGGGCATGATGCCAGCCCTAGTGCGCTTGGTTTGATGAACAACGCGTGAATAGGCCCTCCGAGAAAGCTCCTATAAGGATGTGCTCGAGTCCCAAGCTTGCATGCGCTGAGCGTAAGCGCCCGGAATAGAGTCTGGCATTCGACCCTGCGCTCATCCAAGAAGTTGAGAGCAAGTTGTGACTGTGCGTCAAATTTAGCCCAACGACGTCATCATGACCTGGCTCGCAGCACCAGTGCAAATCAACCGAGATCATGGGTCTTGTCCCAAGCTTCTTGATTTTCGGTGCTCACATCTGCAAAAACGAACTGAGAGTGTAGTGGTTGCTAATGGAGGCTGGTCGGACTAAGTGTATACTTTCAAAGTCTTTGACTCTAGTAATATTGCAACTTTCAAGTCCGTTGTACTGTCTAAGTGATACTGTATACATATACATTGCTTCATATCGTTAATGTTCATGACCATTAGTCTAAAAATGACATCCAGTGACCCCAAATGATAAAAAGAGAGAGAAAAGAGTCCGGAACAAAGTGGACAAAAGAATGGCAGGGTCCACCTTCAAGGTGAATTCGATCTCGGCCGGAGGGTGTCAATAAATGATTTGACCTTCTGCTGGATTGTATGTCGTCTTGACACCGTACGTGGGATATTCTCGGGGGCCTGTTTGCCTGATTCAACTATAACACCATCAGTCAGATATGCATGAATGAGGTCATAAACGAGGGAATATACACACCATATATCACCGGAGCACCCAAACTTGTATCAAAATACAACGCCAACCCACCAGCAATCATAAAATCCAAGGACAACACACTAGCTTCACCATACTCCCCAACAACACATTGAGTCTCCACCCCTTGTATAACCAGTGTCACTGGTTGTCCAGGTTGCATATTTCCTTTAAATTCCAATGCGGCCAATATCTCTGGCGCAATACTACAATTCCGGGCTCCGGTATCCAAGATGAAATTGCCTATGATTCGAGGGAGGACGTTGATGACATGGATACGATCCGCAGGTGATGTTTTATGGAGTTGCACGACGAAGCGCCATGCTATGAGACCCCGTAGACGACCTTGTCGTATCCGGACTCCGGCGCATGGGACTGAATCGATTTCGGTTGTGTGGACGATACATTCTTCGCCGAGTGATTGGCTTAGGTCTGCTCGTGAAAATCGACCTGAAGAGTAGAGGTTGAGTCTTAGGATGCCAAAAGAAGTCGAGAGATACGCACCATTAAACCCAAGTTCATCATCCGATGAAACTCCTGATACCAGCGACGTGAACGATTTCGCCAAACTCCTCCTCCCAAAGGAACTTGCAGGGTATAAAGTATTGGAATCAGACGATTGACGGTGTTGTGCATCTGATTGTGATGAACTAGCTGGTGATTTTTCCCTTTGGATTGGTAAACCATTAGGGTGGTATTCCGAGTGGGGTCGACGGACGCCTCTGCTGTGAGTACTTTGAGTACTGTGCCTATGGTTTGGTTTCTCGTTGTCTGAGGGGTGACCATGTATACCCCGTGTACGACTTTGAGTCGAAGTCAAAATCCTTTCCTTCTCGGCGAGTGTATCTGAATCGGAATTAGAAGTCGCAGACTGTGACGACTTGTATGTGGATGATCGAGAGAGTGGGGGTGGTATGAGCGACATGATGAAACGGAGAAAGTCCAGGGTGGTGAAACTTGAGGGGGAACCGGGAGGGTACGGGTGGTGTGCACAGTGTGTGCGTGAGTGGAGGTAAGAAAGAAATAGGTGGGGTGAAGGAGGGCAGTGATTCGGTGACTTGGGTGGAAGCTATGCCAAGGCTGCGGTTTATATTTGGTCCCACAGAAGGTTATAAGGGGGTCAAAGAAGGGCGCGGCGTGGGCTGTTAACGGTGAGTGAAAGTGATTCGCTGGCGAAAACTTGAGTGCCTGAGGCTATAATGGTCCCACCGCAAAGCCGTGAAGAGGGAAGAGGTCGTGGGGGTGGGTGCTGTCGATCTTTTTCTACCCGCCGCGGTAGAGTAGGGAGGTAGAGGGTTAGCGTTCGGCACACGGATAACACGCGTTTTGATCAGGATCAAGTGTCAGGTCCTCGAAGGGATCACTGGCTCTGGAGCCAAGTTGAGAACGGCCGTCGTGGAATTGCGCACTCCCAGTGGTGCTTTGTCGAAATGGGAGAAAAGAGAGCTGTTGCCGCAGTTCCTTATCGAGAGTGGCAACCTTTATTCACCCCCGGCAACAAGACCAGGAGGCAAATATGAAGTCGTCGCCTAGAGATAAGAAACAATAAATGGGGTCATCCCGAGCTCAGAGTTGCCCTTGAAAAAAAATGCATAACCCACAGTCATATTGTACTTACAAGGAAGGTGGATCAAGGATCCTGTCACCATGACCGAGAACCTGGCCGTGAAAAATGGACGCGTACGGCATAACAACAAAAATTCATTCATCGAGTGAAAATTGACAGGGGATGGGGGCACGATGGCAGCGCGGCAGACGCGCTTTGGGACGATGAACAACGCGCGAAAGAGGGTCAGATTGCTTGTCAACAAGTTGTCGTAAGCCGCAGCTGGCTCAAGCGCTCATGCATTCGACGACCGAACGCTCGGCGTGCCGACAAATTGAACCTGATTCCCGCCACTGGCACCGCGTCATCGTGATTTGTGACGGATTAACTTGGCTGTAAGTTTGGTGTGGAGGTTTCTTGATTTCTGACGCTACTCAACACAGGAAAGACTGCAAATTTGAGACGCGAACTTGAAGTGCTGCCTATGTTCCGTCATAGCCTCATTTGGTCGCTTCAACTCCTCCTGACACTGCGTCATTGGCTCGTCGCCGGCTATGTTCCCGCCTCCCCCTCAAACGTTACAGAGAGCATCGCCGCCGGAGCCAACGGTAGCCTCTCTAACACGTCATTATTCCTCCTGGAATGGTACCCGAGCGGGTGCGTAAAACGATCCTTGCTCACCGGAACCCCAAAGCATATAGCAGGCTAACTAAAAACGTCTGTTTTTCATCCAGTTCTTACTTCCAGAATGTCACCCATGTCCTAGCCGGAGAAGGAAGCGATGGGATCAGCAAGGTCCGTGCTTGTTTCCTTGAATTATTGTGGATTTTGTTCATTTCAAAGCTAGGGCGCTTGTGTGGAATTTTCTGAAGCTGACGTGAATAGCGATACCCCTCCCAGTCAGTTCTCGACTTGGAAAGTCCTAAAATACCTTCTTCATTGTCTGCTATTTCAGCATCGACACCATGGATCGCGCTTGTTTCCTGCGACGCAAACGCGACAAACGCTTCTCCTGAGGTCGACATTTTTACACTTGCAAAGAATAAAGGCGCGACAGCTGCTGTAAGTGAAGTCACAACTCCGCGCCAAGAGTCAGACTTTTACAACCAGCTTATCATACATTAGGTTCTCTATTCCCCCTTCTCACAAACTTGCCTTATCAACCCCGAATTTGCTGAGGCATTCGACCCCCCGTTCGACATCTTCTCCATCCAAAGTCGCAGCTCTTCTTTGATAATACAAAATCAATTCGACCAAGGGCAGAGTTCCAATCAGAGTTTATACTCAACGTATAATTCACAGCAGTTGAATGAATCTTCTGGCGATGTACAAGCTGCGATTCGATCTGGTGTTCCGACCACCCCAGGGTTTATGCTTGGGATTTTACAAGTGGCCAATACTTCGTTCACGTTGGATGGAACGAGTGGAGGGAATGCCAAACCTACCGCCACCAATGGTTCACCAGATCCTATCATAGCCCAGTCCTTGTTCGTCCCTTTTTCAAAATTTATTTTGAGATCTTGACTGACGATGGTGTGTCTAACAAGGCTTGTATTGTACGCAATAATGGGTTGCGCGTCAGCTTCCTTGATCCTCTAGGAATATATACCCTTGTTTTTGTCTCCTCAACGAGGCCACCCACTGATATGAATATCATACGGGTAGAGCTCCTCTCTCCAAAACGACTCACACAATATGAATCTGGACGGGACTTGGAGGTATCGTGTTCGAGATTTCATCAAACATGGCTCGCAGTCCCTGTTTTGCTCATTCGGGCTTTTCAGAATATCTTTCAGGATACTTTCGAACCCTCCAAGTCCTACTCAGACTATATAAGCCCATAGAACAGCACATGGATTGGGTAGAAGGCCTACTCTAGGATATACAGGAGGATTGGATCCTGTTTGCAATCCTATCATACCCTAATTGTAGGATACTTAAAGGACAATATTCCTATGCATGCTACTTATATAGATCTGCCCTTGAGGAAGATCCATCTGATGAGTGTCAACCTATGGGGATATCCTGACTTCAATAGGAAAACACAACAGATCTATGCACAGGGGTAGGTGCAGCTGTCCATTCATATCAACTGTCCAAGTCCAATACATCATCTATGCATGGGTATCCATCCTCAAAACCATGTCCACCACGCACTACAAATCCTTATATCACATCACAACCCAACCCACGACCAAGGTACACATCAACGACCACCCAACTTTCCTACTTTCCACTGCCCAACTTGAAGGGGCAGGCGATGCCGCAGTTGATGGGGAACTGATTGAAGGGGAAGTCGAACTGGCCCCTACGGAAGTGGCACTTGCCATACTCGGACTAGAAAGGCTCCCACTCGAAATTGGCAGTTGCGTTAGAATACTAGTCGGAAGAACCGAATCCGTTGACGCCGTAAGTGGGCCTAAACTATTCGCAATAGCGCTTTCGATTACTGAAGATAGGCTTGCGCTTGGGATTGTAAGTGGTGCAATGGGTGCGCTTTGGGCGGCGCATTGTTGGGTGAGTTCTAGACCAGAGATGAGTAAAGTGAGATGACGAATGAAGGGATAGGAGGTGAGGTCATAAAGGGAATGTAGAAGATGAGAAGGCGGGACCGGGAGATGAAGAATCGGAACGAAGGTTAAGTTATAGTTTTGACGAGCCTTAGCCCTAGATAACCTGAACCCGGGTGAGGTACCAGCTAACCTGGACCATCGAGCATATGAACAGACCATGACGAACTAAACCCCCATCATGATGACGTCGGCTACAGTATAAAACAAGACATGCCCCCTCGCAGCGCAACAAAACGCAAAATGAATTTGAACAATTAGAATTCAATACTCACGATCTAACTGAGCTTGTGCGGGGCCAAAATCCGGATTCTCATTTGCCTCGCCAACGCAGACGAGACAAGCAAAAAACGAAAGGTCGAATTGTTCGTTACAGCATTCTTCCGTTGGACAAGCCTACTCAGTGGCGTACCAACAAACAGGAAAGATTTAGGAGGGCATTTTGTTGTTAGTAATCGTTTGTCACAACATGCCCCGGGTAAGAAAGTACTCACCGCACCAAGAAGTGGAAGTACAGGAGCACAGATAGACGTACACGGTGGAGGAGGTGTAACACCTCCAGCCGACCCTTGTCTCCTTCCAACTGTCGATCTGTCCGTATAATCAAGAACATTCAAGTCTAAATCCCCCTTCGGCAATGTCAAAGAGGGTATGAAAGACGACAGAGGTGGAACAAAGATCGCATTTGCCGTCATGAACGACAGGGAAGTGAGGGTCAAGAAGGTCCCTAAGCGCGGTAGGAGTGATGTGCCATAAGTATGACCGATAGAACGTTTCATCGTTGACGTCGATACTGCGCTGAGACAGATGGTGATGGTGGAGAGGACCGGGGTAGGGGCTAAACACGACGAGGAATGGGGGTGCAAGCGCGGGGAAGGCCCTGGGGCGTAGTAGGTTGGAAAGGAGGCAGGCGGAGGGTCAAGAGTAAGAAACGCACTATTGCTAGCTTCCCATGACCAGTGGGAGATTTAATATGAAGCTCGAAGAAGCTTGCTGTGCTCTGACGGGTCCCGAGAAAACCTTGAAGCGCCGACCAGGAGAGCGGACGCATATAGTTGGGGAGTTCGTCGTGGAACCGCCGATATTTGCCGACGTTAGAGGTTGGCAGGACGTGGGGAAGACATTACCGCTAGAGGCGAACGTCATAGACTGTGTCTGGGGTTAGATCATAGGGCTAGCACCCAGCTTCAAAATGAGAGATGAAACACTCCGTGAATACTTAGGTAGGTATGCAAAAAGCATCGGACTGAAGCATGGATTCATTATAGATAGCATTTTGGAACAATATGGACAGACACCAGCTGCCTCGTGGTGCTGCTAAAATACAGGTATGTAAGAGATTATAAAAGGGTCCATATACATGAAGTTTGCGCTCATCTAGATGCAAGGATCTCGAGTCCGTGAATGGGTAACATGTTGGTAAGATGAATGTGCGTGAATAGAGAATGCGTTGTGCTAGGAGGATTTTAAAGCTTGGGTGTTTGTGGGGCCTTAACGGGCGCATATTTGGCCTATGAAGAAGGGGAAAAGATTGAATATCTGCGTGATGGTATCATAGAATTTCGAACTTACCATTTCGTTTTCCTTCTTCTCAAAGCCACACTTCTCGTAGAAGGCTGTAAACCAATGGGGACGCGTTAGTTCCGGACACGAGAGCTCGGAAAGAAGAGTGACGGATACTTACGGACGTTATGGTCAGAGCAGTTGAGGATGGTCTTGTACGTCCCGCTGTTCTCGCTGATGTAGACAAGGGCGTGGATAATCCTCAACCCAAGTTTCTTCCCCTGTTGTTGCTTGTCGACTGCAATATCCTCAATATGCCCGACCAGGCCGAGGTTTCGTGTGAATTTGCGCTCGACGAAAACAGCGCCCACCGCGACGATGCGGTCAGTGTTTTTGTCGACAATAACGAGGGTATAGTATGTGCGCTGTGCAGCGCGTATGGCGTTGAATTGACCGAGCCATGCAGCTTCGCCTGGGTCAGGAACTGAAGTGAGAACGGTGAGCACTGAAAGATGTCCCCGGTGGTAGTCTGTCGAGGCCAGAGGTCGAATCTGGAAAAGAGGGCGTAAAAATTAAGAACGTTCTTTCGAAAGTGCTGGTCCCATCACATACATGAAGATCAGCCGGAAGTTCTGCCTGGACCTGTGGCGAGATAAGGTCAACTGAAAACAGGAGGTCTAGGGCAGAGTCCGGGGTGAAGTTGGGGAACTGCTGAGGGGCAGGGTTAACTTGTTGCGCAGACATAGCGAGCTGGTGAGTAGCTGGTGTGTGGTGAGTGGTTGGAGTGTGATGTGGAGGAGAGGAACATGGTCGGTGGTCGCAGGCTTTTATGGACCGAAGTTGCGTTTGGGGCCCTGAGCTTACACAGCCACTGGCTTGACAAGGAGTCTGGTTGCCTGCTCGGATAGCTTATCTTCCCACCCTAGAACGTTTTGCACAGCGCTCGTCGCGAACGTTTGTACTGCTCTTGATCAGGCGAGGACGTGCTTGATGACATGGGGCTCGATCCTTTGGAACTTCCTGTTCGTCCCAGCTCTATCGATGCCATACGTTACCATAACATTCACTGGCTTGTTTCGGCCCATCAGAATAGTACCGGCCCTGTGAAGCGTGTCTTTCAGTCCGCGAAATGACTTGCGAGATCGATGCTGCTGGACGTTGAAGGCCACGATGGTCCCATTCCGATCAGGACAATGCAGCTGAACAAGGCAGCTGAATCAGAATTATAATGAGCATCAGGAACCTTTGCAAATTGAGCTGATGTCAGGAATTTCGCCGACAGCTCAGCGATAGGTAGAAGCTGATGACAGTGGCCACTTCCCCCACCGATTCGGCCAACGAAGCACGGCAAAATTAACGTTGTCACGGTTGTGGAGATATTCCAAGCTCAGATGACGCATCGAACGGCGTCTTCGGAGGCCTCAGCTGGATTGCACGACGGTGCTCGGACCGATCGCCTTCCTTATTTGGGACCGAACCGGACGTAAGCAGGTTGTTGCGGGTGGTTGGATGCGCTGTACAGACCTTATCCAGCTTCCAGTGCGCTCATCTCTTCCTTGACCCCCACCTGTCCACCATTTGCCCTTTCATCACCCACGTCTACCATCCTGGCGCCCAATATGAATTTCTTCAAAACAAAACCACGAACACCACCTGATCTAGTTCGCGGTCTACGTGATGCCATCCCAAGGCTCGAAAGTAGCGCTCCGGGGAGCGAGACAAGGCGAAAGGTACGCATCGATTCTTGATTACGAGCCATCCAGGATATATGCGCGTATATTCCCCTGTGCCTTCTTCAGCAAAAGCCTATACACCGCACTCATAATTTATCGTGGTTATTATTAGCATTGACATGGTGCTCACATACTTTCTCCACAGTCCAACGACGACATATCAAAGAATCTGCAACAGGTCAAGGCCATTCTGTATGGTGACGGCGGTCAGTATCTCCCACTCAAATTACCATCACCGATCCATTCCTTGACGCATTGTACTCCTCTACAGACCCCGCTCCTGAGCTTGTGGCACAGCTCGCCCAGGAGACCTACAACACAGATCTGCTGCACCTCCTTGTGACTAATGTCCACCGATTCGAGTTTGAATCACGGAAGGATGTGGTCCAAATCTTCAACAGCTTGCTACGGAGGCAGATTGGCAGTCGATGGCCCACGGTCGAGTACTTGGTCTCGAAGAACGATGTCATTTTCGCAGCGTTGGCGGGATACGAGAACGAAGAGATTGCCTTGAATACAGGGATGATCTTGAAGGAGATGTTGAGGCACGAGCAGCTATCACGAATTCTGTTGCACTCTGAGCAGTACGTGGCTGTGTGCCTCACCACCTTTGCGTTCAGAGTCACTCACACTCAGTCAGATTCTACAAGTTCCCTCATTACATAGAGACAACCACATTTGGAGTCTCATGCGACGCATTTGCCAACTTGAAGGAGACACTAACGCGACACAAACCCATGGTCGCGGAATACCTCGACAAAAACTACGACAGAGTACGTTCTCCAAGTCGCAGTCATTTCCTTGACACCGAACGCGTTCCTTCCAGTTCTTCTCGTCATACACGACGCTCATCCTTTCCAACAATTACGTGACAAAACGCCAATCCTTAAAGCTACTGGGCGAAATCCTCTTAGATCGTGCCAACTTCAATGTCATGACCCGCTACATCGGCCATGAGGCTAACCTTAAGATGATGATGAACCTTCTCCGAGATAAAAGCAAGAACATTCAGTTTGAAGCATTCCACGTCTTCAAGGTTAGCAGCGTGTGCTGTGCTTCGTCAGGGACTAAATACTCACTACCACTTAGGTCTTCGTGGCCAACCCCAAGAAACCAGCTCAAATCGAAACCATCCTCCGAAGAAATAAGGAAAAACTTCTGGTATTCCTCAAGAATTTCCACAACGATAAAGAAGGTTAGTTGATCGCGAGGGCGTTCGGGCCTTTATTCTGATATTCTATATAGACGAACAGTTCAGCGATGAGAAACAATTCCTCATTGTCCAGATCCAACAACTATAGTCATCCGCAATTCAATTCATTCAACACTTTCTTCGATCTTCAATCATCTACCATCCATCAGCTCCCACCACCACATGCACATCTCCCCTTCCGCAAGTAATGGCCAATCTTGAACTCTTCGCACCAACCGAGCTTCAATTTCTGCCTCCCCAATTGGTTCCCATTCTAGCATTCATTCATTCGTGTTACGCTATCAGCATATATCTAATTCACATATATTCTGGCATTATCCCCACCGACCCCCCCCTTTACCTTGTGTATGAGGTATATATCCTCGATAGCCCACCCCCCCAATTACCCCAAATACCACTAGATTCCAGCAAGGTGTGTCCTATCACCTGGTTCATGCTTTGTCTGTTCTTTCTTGGTTTTGTGAATTAATTCCCTTTGGAATACATCGCCTTCCTCTACCTACCTCATGCGCCATACCCCGTCGTCGTTGCATTGTTCTTTATTTTCCCATTCGCGAGTCCCATCCCCTCGATGCTAGACGTCCATCCTTCACCTCTTGATCATTGGCACTACACCTCGTTTTAATTAGTGCCAACGATAATTTACATCCACTCTGATCTTTTTTACGCACGTAACACACAGTCGGCACGTTATACGCTGCCAGTGGTCCTTAGGAGATGTACTAAGGCCGCTTCCATTTTTTGTGTTCCGTCTTCGATTTTACTCTTTTTTTGTCTATGATATGTATACTATCATCAATTGTCAATATTTTTTGAGATAATGCGGTGGTTGGGTCTTCGGTTGGATATCCCAAGCGGTCAGTCCCTTGATCAAGAGAGTTTCCATAGTTGAAAGTCACCAGCCCGACAAGTTGCAAAGACCTTCGAACGAGAGGGGGAAATGCCTGCTCTATTTCATCGCAGAGTATGGATGGTCCAAGACGACGGACTACAGCCAAACGAAACTCGTTCTTGTCGGAATATCCAAATTCCTCGCCACAACTTGTAAATTCCTACCACCTTCAGTCCGTCTCAACACCACTGTTCCAGCAGTCCCAGCAACACCGGCAGCAATCAAAAATTCATCACCACCTCTCGAATCCGCGGGTCCAAATTGCATTCCTCTAATCTGACTTAGCCCAGTGAAGACTTGGTTGACAAGCCTTAGACTCTCGCTCGAAGTTCCAACATTGACATGTTCGAAGATGGCGATAGAGTCACCCCGTGGATCGAGATTATAACCGACGTTACGATTCGAAACATAGATATATGGAGTTGGGAACCGTGAAGACGGGGATGGGATAAGGATTTCTGCAGCTGCCCATGTAGTTGAACCAGATGGAGGTGTACCTGCGTCTGTAGGGATAATCGATACCGTTGAAATGACGGTGGATGTGCCGTTAGGTGCAGCAGGGATGGTTTGAACGGAAAGTGTAGAGGAGAGTTCGTGGATGGTGAAGAGACGTTCGTTGTAGATTGCGATATGGCGTGGACCACTTCCATAAGGTTGAGGAATAGAACCTTGGATGCGGAATTGACCTGGTGATCCATTTTGCACGAGTCGCCAAATGGTGTCTCCGCCCTACACCCCACAAGCACACAAGGCAAAAAGTCAGTTGTTTAAACTCTAACACACGTGGATGTCACTTCTTGGAAGTAAGGACTCACGAGATCTGGAACTAATATCTCTCCATTATACTCCAAAGCCATATGGGGATGAGAAGCGTCTCGTCCGGTTTGAGCAAAAGAAAGAACACCAGCAGAACTGTTGAAACGTTGTGGTGATGAGGTGGTTGGGATGATACGTCCATTTCCGGAACTGTAGTTCATGATAGCCACTTCGCCGGAGGAAAGAGGAACAACGTAGGCAGGATTACTACCACTTGATGTGATTGTCTCGACTGCTGATGAGAGCGTTCCTGATTGAGAGATGGTGAAAGATTGTAGGGCACCAGTAGGTCCAACTTCGTTCACAGCACTGAAGAGCCTCAATATATGCGGGAAGATGACGGGACTAGGGACTCACTAGAGGATGCTCGAGTTCTTGGGATGAGCGCTGATCCAAGATGGATTTGTTCCTGTTGTAGATCGGCTGTAGACGGAGAGGGAGTTGGTATCGGTGTTGAAGAGATACGTCGCAACAAAGGACGTGTAACCACCAGCGAGAATCTTGAACGAAACCATGGTTGGATAGGTGGGCACAAAGTCTCCTGAGGAAGGAGGGGTCAAACCGTCTTATCCTCTGCTCTTTATATGCCGCATTGTGGAGTCTTCAAATCGGAGAAGTAGCACATGGAGATTGTATGTCATAGATTAAGGGTGGCTGTAAGGACGAACAGACTGCTGTTCTGCTCCGAGAAGCGATATTCGGTAGAACCTGCATATCTGGTGTGGAGAATCGAGCTGGCGACCTGCATGGCCGGTGAAATCACGGATTAAGGTTGGCTGGTCGAGAGACCGACAAATTTGAAGCACCTATCGCGTGGAGTGCTGAGAATAGACATGATAAAGAGAGAAGCCAGCATAAGGTATTTCGGATCGTGACAAGATTGTTGGCTGTTGGAAAAGAGTTGGAGAAAAGAATTCGCGAGGATTGCGTGGAGATGCGCAATGATTGACGCATACAGTACCCGTATGATAGGCTATTCGCCACACCGACCCCGGCGAAGAGTCAACTAGTCATGAATGCATGACCATCGTCAATGTCATGGTCGTGAAGTCAGGTTACCAGCGCAGTCAGGGCCCGGGGCATATTTAGCTCAAAAACTCCACAAAGTTTCTATATAAATTGACCCTGAAATTGTAATTTGAGGGTCTCCCTTGCCTATATATGGAAACTTTAGGTATTTTTATCTACTGTAACTTTTCTCTCCACACTTTCAGCTCCGAGTCTTTATAACTTAGCCACTTTGCTGCTTGACTCAACCGGCAAACTTGACTTTAAAACCGTGTTACCACCATATTACTGGGTCATTGCACTTGGTAATTTGCCAGCCGTTTTTAAATACCATTCAGCATAGACGGCACAAGAAGGAACCAGAGCACCAGTTGAATGGCCTCGCCGTCAAGCTCTTTCGAGGATGGTTGCGTAAGACTAACCAAACTGATAGATCAACACTGTCAGCTCCGCCACTCCGTCCAAAATGGTTGTTACAGTATTATAGGTGCGTTTTTCCGTGCGTTGAACGACGTGACTATTTTGACCGACTAGGATATGTGAGAAGCTTCAAGCACTCACCTGCACTATGGCTGAGGTAGAGACGGGATATAGGTTGACAAGTCCATAGGCAGAATTCGAAATTGATCGAGAGCTCAGACTGCTGGGTGTTCACAGTCCAGCGCTACCTTCCGGCGACTTATTATCGGTCGTTCCCTCGGGAAGACGTATTGTTCACGAGCAGAAATTTACGACGCTGGACAATCGAACGTCTTCGATTTCACTTACCTCTCAACTCGACCAAAGCCGCTCGGATGGGCAACAGGCCGCCTCTGCTTCTGAAGCGGTATATCCGGTGCAACTTACCGCGGGCATACTAGCCCCCAAGTTAGTAAAACTCCTAACGGAGCGGATGGCGGAGCTCTGCTGTAACAGCCCGGTAAAAACGGAACGTGCTGGAATTGCACCAACACAACCGCTGGACCACCCGTCTGTGACCAGGCCGGGTCGTGGCTTCTGCCCCACGCTATAAATTCCAGTTCATCCAGGTTGCCTGCTCTTACTGACGGTACTGACCAACCACCCACATGAAACCACCTCCAAGCCAGTGCAGCCTGATCAAGGCCCTCTTCACAGAACAGAAAGTGTCGGATAGACGTGCGAAATGGGAGTACCTTTGCTTCTTGGCGCCTTACGCCTGGTTCGCACACAGGTCAGGTGAAACCGAGCTCTTCATTGAGAAAGCCTTCTTGATTTACCTCGATCGTTTCCCCTGTGTCCCCTCCACTCGGAAGGCTAGATGGGTAAGCAATCCACGGTCTGCATTGTTTTAGCTGCTGATCGTTTGGAAGACTTTTAGACTCTGGTTGGGGGCCGCACAACTGATGAATTTCAAGAGGCGGGATGATATATCTTCTGTGTCACTGCTAGATTTCTCGATATTACGGAGGATCGAGGCCGTCGCGTAAGTGTTGCGCCTACAAACTTGATAACTAATCTCAAACGTCTCCCAGGAGGATTACTGGCTCGAGACCTTGCGCCTTCATCGCATAATACTTTTGCACCCTCAGTATGAGATCACTCTCCATCACAGGACAGCGGTGCCATGGTAGTGGGGTTTTGCGAATGCCCCAAAACGCAGTTTTCTATTAAATCCTAGCCGAGGGAATGGACTACTTACCAGGGTGACGAGGGCGGGGGGCAGTGCGTCAGCGACTCGAATCCAGGTCTCTGCATGGACTGGGGCATGGAGCGTCCAGTGTATAGAGACCAGGTCGAGGAGTGTGCGGCATTGGCCTTGCGTTTTAGTCGATTCGAAGTAGGTCGGACTCGCGGTTCTTCTTTCTTTTCTCAGAACGTAAACTACTATACCGTTTTGATTCAAAAGTATATAGTCAGTGCAATAGATAAACCTCATATATACCGTACAGATTTTTAATCCGAGTTCTCCCTCTCGCACTCTCCCTCAAACGTGCTCGACTGACCTGGGTGAGTTCTAGATTGCGACCTTGAGGCTAACAAAGAGTTATCACAGAGTATTATATATTGAGTTTACAACATCGGCGAGCTCGACGTGCACGACGCCGAACCACGGTTACGTACGTCTGTCCTTGACTGTTCCTGCTACTAGACGACGACCCACATTTCCTCTACGACAACAGTGCCAGCGGCCTATGCAGCATTAGGAGAAAGGTGAATTAGCCGAGATTTTGGTCGAACATTGCATGTTTCCAAGATTTTCCGCATTTCCGCCCATCTCTTACAAGTCTCGTTGGTACTTAAAACTAGAGCCAAAGTCCATGTCGCTACGGGCGCCATATAGAAATACAGTGAAGAGTTGCAGTACTACAAAGATGGATGTCCTTAGTACTACACATATGGATGTCCTTTTCAAGGATTATACGACATCACCTCCCTATCAGAACTCATTACACGGGCATATTCAAGGAGCAATCTGAGACGGACAAGTGTCAGCATTTGAGCAATAGATTATTCGTGTAGATGTACACATACCTGTACAGATAAGCAGTCATATCTTCGCTCCTCCAAAACGTTAGACTCCAATCTCTGCCAGCACTGGCAATCTTTTTAGCAAGGTCCTCGTTCGCACCTTCACCATACAAACCACCGCGGAAGAAAACAAGGGCATCATGCAAGTCGGAGAGGTCAAGTTGTATAGGAACGTAGTGAAGCCAAGGTTGGATTTTATCCATGTACCTATCGGAACATTATACTCAACATCTTGCAGCCCATAGAGGACGAGAAACATACCACTCTGGATAAACCGTAGTTTTGAAGATTAGAGAGTTCGATGTTATGAGGCGCTTGAAACGACTGGACCAGCCATTGCCGTCTATCTGTGGCTCGAATTTAGCGATCACTGGCCAAAGGATTGCACAACCAGAACTCACATCAAGGATGTACTTGAACTGCCCTGCCTGAGCTTGGTCCTGGTACCTCCTCCACTCAAACTGCCGCGCAAGTGTGTCGCAAACCTCGGGAGAGCACTGCAAAGGTGCACCAGCGAACGCGATATCAAACAGAGCAGGGTTCACTTTAGACCGCTCTACTTCAACTCCTTCTCCGACTTTATCGCGAGGTGTTCGAGGTGGTAACAAGATCTGCGTTGTCCCATTCAAGTCATTTGCGAAGTCGACTAATCGAGTGCGATGCGATTGACTCCAGGGCGTATCACCGCCGTACCATATCCCCGTGTTCGATCCTCGCCAGAGCAGTCTTTCATCAGGTTTTCCATCCCACTCGGGATCGTCTTGTCGCGGAATATCGCCTATCCACGATTCTGGATGCGGAACCCGGATATCGTGGTGCAGAGGTGTGGAACTGTACGAAAAACGAGGGAACAGAGGGTCCGCAGGAGGACCTGTTCCATAGGCCAGGAACTGGCCATGTAGAGAAAGGAGTTGAGGATGAAGACATGGATCCATGGCTCGGCGGTGATCATGGATGAAACATTTCCTACGAGGCAAAGTTTGTGCAGCAGAGTCATATAGGCGCCGGTTCAGAGGCGATGACGGCGGGCAAGCCCATGACCACCCGAATTTTGGTGGAGGCGGATACTCGCCCTCATCCACATCTGAACATGACTTATCAGAGATGGAACAAGAAAATAATGGGGAACACGCACAAGTCTGGCTTGCCGCTGCATCCAACAAGGTTTGTCGGAATTCATGATTCTTCATGATATACGGGTTGTCGAGAGTCGAGAATAGCGCCTTGAATGGGAGTAGGTGGTGCTGCACATCATGCAACAATGCTAGCATTCGACGCGCGCTCTGTGGGATGTCCTTATCCTCAACTGCCGTTGTATTCTTTCCGCCCACGCGGGCGATCCGCATGCTAGCATCATCATTCTTTTCCATCATGTATATATCGTTGTTAGCTTCATACAACGCTTCAATTCGTTGCAGCTCTTTAGGGTCCAATCCCCAGAAAGGTTCGAGGTCTTCAGATATCTGGTCATATTCGTCCGGCAATTGGACGTTGTTCGCGACCGCGTAATCCCACCTAATCATGCATAAGGTGGCTGTGAGACAATTAGTTGATAGGAACAAGCCGCACCATTTGTCGAAGCCCTGTGGAGGAGCCCGCCTATAACGTCGCTTGTATTCTTCAACTGCCTCATCTAATGTCTGACTTGCATGTTCGAGTTTCATTTGCCATTCCCGTTCTGCACCACGGATGAGCTGGAAGATAGGATGTGGACCATTCGGGTTCACTTCCAGAATCCCGTTAGAATGTGCAACATGCAGGAGGGTATCATCGAGAAACTCATGCCCTAAGTCTGGCAACATGGTTTCGTTGATCTCGAGCGGCGTAGCGCTCGGTTCGGTAAGGACACGGGACGTGTAAGACGGTTCAGCAAGCAATGTCATCGCTTCCCATGTATAGATGACGAGGAGGACAGAACCCAGAACGATGGCATACGCCCCGATGATCCTCGTTCTCGAGTAGGTCATGGTAGTGTCGAGGAAAGAGAGGATACGGTTAACGCGCACCGCAGCACACTCTTAACGTGGATTAGGATCTGCTGACCGGGGTGACAAGATGAACCCTTCAAGTGGAAATGTCTCGATTTGCGTCACTATGCCAAGCTAGGTGCCCTAATGAAATTGAGACACGAATAGGTATTAGACCGCACCAAACCAAAATGGAATGGAATACTGCAGCATTCCGAGATAGGATGTGAACAGCAGTCCCGTAATTGGCGCGAGTAGACAGAAGCTTCGCCTTACGGCCCTCCAAAGCTTCACCCGAGACGTGCGGACTAGAAACACCACGAAAGAAACCAGGTGTCTGGATTATAATAGCTTATTGCGCTCCATAGTTCGGGGGCGTCAGCTACGAGTGGATACTCCAGGCAGCCACGAGCGACATTTGTGGCAGCAAAGCTGCTGATCTATCAATTCAGTTCATGTAACGGCCGTAGAGGACTTACGTACCTTGGGCCTACTTGGACAGTCCCCGAAGTCCAGATTCTATTCTGACTTATTGCTACGCATGCGTACCTGCGACTGACGGTTCCAGGTCTCGCAGGAAGTCGAACACAACGAATTTCGGACTAGAAGACTCGGAGTGCGGGCGGGTGCTGGTAGTAGATTCTGCTCCGGTGTACCTAAAAATATGCCCTGGCTTATAATACCAGTTGACATGAAGTAAGCCCGATGAGGAATTCGATGTGGCAGTTGTCCAAAAAAAAACCAGTTGTTGGGAGTGAAGACGAGACCAAGCTCTGCCGCAACTTTCGGCACCGCGAGTCCCACGCCTTTTTATTACCGCTCAGGTGTATCTATCCTCTCCAGACCTCCCAGGCCACCACTTCATGACAAAAGGACGGTGCGTGCATCAGGACATTTGGAACAGTTAGGATCTGTATAGAAAGAATACCATGCCTTATCTCCACCTCTCAAATTCCGACACAGCCTTGCGTCAAGTGCCACATCCTCTCATCAGCTGTGCCACGACACAACGGAGACTAAGGTGAGTCGGATAGGCGGACGATAGAAGATTACTCAAAGAAGAACAGATCTATCGGTCTAGCTTCACTTCAGCTGCTCACAAGTAGTTAAACTGATGGCAATCTTCTTGGGGGATGGGCCACCCAGGTTGAAACCCACCAAAAGAGTTGCCCAGTTTGCTGGTCGCCTAGCTGCTTAAATGCGCCCATCCGAACAGAATGATCTTTCTCTCCTTTTGCAAGAATGTCGGTGCACTTTTTGTGGCGGAAATCGCGTTGTGTCGACTCGGACTCCCACATCGCCAAATGACCTCCGTACTTCACTCAAGAACCTCCTGGCTGGCTATGACATCGCCCACTCTCTCTGGCGGGGTCTATTCCTCCCATCGAATGAATATATCCCAGATCCCCCACTCACACAAGACCGGTTCAGCTCTTCTCCTCGAACTCCATCCACTCCCCCTGTGTTTTTCTCGTTCTTGAGACTCGGCCCCTCTAACGAGACTTGTTCACTACCTTGTATGGCGACACGTACTAACGACTTTCCCAAAGCTGGGGAAAACCTATCTCCTCTCAGCCACGTTCTATGAGCGACCTCACTGACAAGTCCAAGAGATCTCGAACTCTGATTTCGCTCATTGCGTGAAACTTTTCGAATCTTCTCTGTCCGAGATCTACCTCTCCAGATCGGTATTGTGGAAGATGCTTACTCCCGCGCCATGTCTTTCCAAGTATACGGACATAAGGCGACCTGGGCAATTGCAGGCAGATCGTAACATCATTTAGCCTCGTGCCCAACTAACACTCAATGTGGGACCCTTAATTTCTGACATCTCTCGTCAATACCTCCCGCGGGCGGTGCATGTGTAAGTCCGGGGGAGCGGTGTCTGGCGATTCAAAAGCTTCCTCCACAGAGGTAAAGTCTACCCAACATCTTCCTCTTTACCAGCATGTCCTGCTCTCGCATCGCTCAGCGCCTACCAATCGACGACAAAGCCAAAGCCAACTTCAAGCCGCAAGAAGGCGTTAACATGGCAATCCAAACGCTTTTCATAACCCCTGAAACCAGGGCCACTGGCAAAATTCCTCCTCCACAACATACACCATCCGCTCTAGAACTCGCGGACGATTGTGCCGCGTTATCGGAAGGATTGCATCAAAGGAGAGCAGCCATTCCGTATAATTCGGTGACCATGGACTATTTTAATGCCATTCGATCCCTTGACGAGTGGGTATCTTTCTGTCGCCACAATTGTATAGTTCTGACTTGAACATCCCTAGCACGATCTTAGACATCAGGCATCTCGCACTTCGAAGTACTTCACCCACACGGTGGCCCTTCGCTCGTGTCCGACCCAATGCGGCTAAGATTGCTCAATACCGCCAGCGTTTGGATTGTGCGCTCGGTTTATTCAACGTAAGTACCCTCACTCTTTCTCCATATTGTGTATTCACCCTATGCTTAGATGAGACTGCTCATGCTATCATGTTCCTTGCTTGATCGATGCCACGGGCTGCATATCAGCCCGTCAGGTACATTTACGGGTCTCACAGTGGATCCTCCGACAGACCCTGGTCTCATAATGGAGCGCAGCGAAGGGATTGATGAAGCAGCGGCGCGGTCAGGGGAAATTTCCTCACTTGCCGTACTTCTCTTCCATTCCCAGTCCCCTCAAAGTTCGATCGCAAATGATCAGCTGGGGACGCCAATCATTGTCCCTCGACAAGGAGCCGAGGTGACCCTCCTGTGTACGACAACTGGAACTATGGTCGTGACGAATCTCGCGGGGGATTGTAATGTCTCGAGTGTCAGTAGAACGGTTGTTAACACCGACAGCAGATGCGCTGACGAGGGGAGGAGTGCATCTTCCGGGTTGTCAGAAAGCCTCGTCATTGACCTAGATGACGCTGATGGCTACAGTAGTTACTAGGGAGACGGTATTACTACGACGACTTCCTTATTCCGAATCGAGAGTACCTTCTATTCAAGTGGATAACGTCACAGTGCCAGCATCAAGCACATACAGGAACTGATTCTCCAAATCCAATAGGCCGTGACGAGGCTCACTCGCGGCCAGCGAGTGTCCGGTGACATTGAAGAGAGTGCATGTGAGAATCAGCGGAGCACCCTCGCTGGAGATTGCATTCCGGACACCCATTATATGAACTTGTTAATTAACGACTGTCATCTTACACGCCCGCGATATCTCGAACTCCTTTGCAGCAGGCCATGTAGTAGTACTCTCTTCGCCTCTCTGCCATTTTTTAGATCTACAAAGTACTTGACACCGTCGTTCTGGAAACGTGCGAACCTGTGCGCGAGGGTTTAGGGTATACTTAGGCGCGCCAAGGGTGAGCCGTAAGTAATATAAGGATTCATGGGAGTAAGTGTTGCGTAAATGACAGCACTCGCCCATGAGGCCAGGGTCAGTTTGTGGTCGAGTCACCACAACCATGCAGCAAAGAATCTTGTTCGGATTTGGTGAATCGGAGGAATGTCGCAACCGAATCTCTTTGGGATCTAAGCAGGTTTCTAACACCACTGGAATGGGGTCGATAATTTGCCACCTCGCCTGAGTCTGTTTGGTAATATTTGGGTGTAGTTCGCGGAGGATGGCCTGGGCCGATGTCTGGCAACAGGAAATGCGACTAAAGGTCGGTTTTTCGCAGAGAAGTTGACTAGATGAAGTGCGCAGAATCACGTCGTAAATTGTCCTTTGTTTCTAGAAAGTATCCATCGTGTTGAATGTTCAGCTTATCCCAGCACAGCCTCGCCCCAGAAACTGATGAGAGACGCAAAGTTCTCCATACAAAACAATTGCTACACACTCGACATACACCGAGGAACCGAGGAAAAGCCATGAAATGAGCGCCACTATGGGCTGCAGGTAGTCGAATCGCTAAATGATCTAAGGCCGCTGCTGAGACTTAAAACGCAAACTATCCTCCTTCACCATCTCTCACCACATATGTTTTCCACGACAGATCACATCGACTCTCAAACCCTCTTCTCTCAGTGGTTCCAACTCTCTATAGTCGTTCGGCTTAAGCCCCCAAAAGGGTGTGTCGATCTCAATCCTCAAATCCTTCAACCGCGCTGCTACTTGAGCTTCGTCTAAATACCCTCTCGAACGAACCATCTCGAGTAAGCACGGAGTAGTGAACTCCAACACGCCCCGAATGACGAGCCGTTCTAGCTTTGAAAGAACCGGAATGACGTTTCGGTCATCCACAGCTGTTATAGTTGCGCTAGCCAATCCTCCTTGGCTATCAGACGGATTGGTCAGCCCCTGGATGAACACATCGTTCAAACTTGGCTTTTTCAACGACCGACAAGAAACCTGGAGTGACTTTATGGAAGTCATTTGAGGGAATAGCTTTATGAGATCTCTTGGTCCCAAATCATGCAGAAAAGTGAAATCCTCGAGTTTTGAGATGCAATAACCTAAGAACGTCCCAAATTCAAGGGGAATACCTTGCTGTTCCGGTTTCGTTGTTAATTTGGTAACAGAGAGATGGAAAGTGGTCAACGAAGGGAGGATGAGATGTTGACTGAATGCGATGAGTTCTTCCGCTGAGCCACAAGTTACTTTTAGGAGTTGTAAAGAGTGGCGAGTGAGGTGACGCGTCTGTAAAGCATCACCACCCACGCCCTGTAATAATTGGACGTGATATTCCTGGAGTCGATGGGCGAATGAGAGTAGCTGGAGGAAATCACCGACGCTTATACGGTCAAACGACCAGCGCGTGATATTCTCCCAATTAAACCAGCCTGCAGGTGGGCATATTGGGAGCTCGATGGAAACATGGGAAAGACGAGGTGCAGAGGCAAAACCAGGAAAATTGTATGGATCGGCACTACCACCGAGCATCGTGAGGGATATCAGATTGGGGAAGTCTGCATTCGACCCTATGCGAGAGCTGGATTCTTGACTAATTCTGAACTTGAAAGAACGCCAACGATGGGATACTCCCAATAAGCGGTCGATAGGAGCAGGGTTTGCCTCGTAATAGTCGGGATCATTTACAAATATGTTCAGTAATTGACCTCGGGACCTTTCCAACCAAACTTCGATGTGAGCCTGTGAATATGACAGAGCTGATTGAAGAACGATATTTGTCCAGAGAAAAGGAGTGGAAAGTGCGATAGTCTTCCACTGTCTAGATACGGCGCAAAATACCAGAGGAGCTGAATATCTGTTGGGGGATTCGTCGAGGCATAATTCCAAGTATGCCAACATGATAGATGCGATAATTTCAGGTGGACATCGGCGACTTGCACAAATGAAGGATTTGTGCAACGTTTCCAGGTCGTCGAGCTTTGATCTGGCCGTCTTTAGTTCTGTGACGATGGCTTCCGCTTGGCGAATTACTTCATCGAGATCTGCGCGTTCTGTCCCAAGTTGAGCGAGGTAAGTTTGGATTTGGGTGGTAGATTCGTCCTCAAGGCATCCGTTTTGGTTGATATCGGGAAGGGGAGAAGCCAACTTGCTGACCCACGGATATTCGAAGGGTAAGTTAGCCATGAAGTAGTTTTATGGCCTGTGGCGCTGGTGAGCCTGTGGTATCTGTACAAGCTTCAATGAATGTTGTGAACGAGTTCTAAAGGGTAAACAGAGTGTTGCGACCGAACAAGCGCGAGCACAGCCACCTCTGACAAATTTGGACATCGCCGACCAAATCAATCCCGACGCACCCAACGAAAGCGTCCAACACCGTAACCTTCTCTTCGGTCGGTCTCTCTGGGCTCTTCCACGTCCAGCGGTGGCTCTAAGTAAACTCCACCGCCAACACCACCCGAACAACTCCGAACTTTGGAGTTGAGCTAGTGGGCGGTGTGATGCCAGCAGCACTAGCACGAAGAAGTCTCGCGAAAATCTTCACCCGGTCTTGTTCTCTTTGGTGTTGCGGCCTATGGGGATCGTCTACTAGTGCCCATGGCTGGGATGAAGAATCAAGGGTCCCTGGCCAACGTCGGACGCTACAAGATGTTATCTCGAATGTCCGTTTATATTATGGTGTGTGTATTTTTCTTACTTTTTCGCTGGTAGTGCAGACGGTGCTCATGGATTTTGTTTGAATTGATCTCTATGCCTCCTCCTATAATCCTGACGAAATGTCACGAACGCCAACATAAATTCGAATGCTGGCGAATCATAGGAATCGCATTTGGACTCTCGTCCATCGTAAATCTTCTTGGGTTATATGGGTTATGGATATCAGACGATAAGAGCTATAGTGCGTATCATTCAGCATGCTTGTCCCGTGCTCAACCATTCAGAAGATTTTCTCTCATCTCTTAACCAGGCAATAATATTGTTTTACTAATGGGAAATGCATCCTTGATTTGCATAATTGTTTACATTCTGTAAGTGTGTTTCGTTGCCTCGGGAGATGGCGAGCACTCGTGTGCAGAGGGGGCGGTGTTGTGTTATTCACCGGTCGACCTGCTTTCATGCGTTTGACAGTTGTTATCTTGCTACAGGCACAGATATGGTGGACGCAACGATCCCTTGACGAACAAACGTTATATACCGTTTGCTGGTCACATTTTTTCGTTGTGGTGGACGGCATTAGCAACATTCGGTAAGTAGATGCCTATTTCTGATGCCTGTCCTTTGCTTAAACGGTTTACCCTCTAAAATTTCTCGTGCATCCAGGGTTCACGTATCTCCCTCTGCTGCCATATAAATGTCGATGGCAACTTAGAGGAGATATATCACGGATGTGGGTTTGGCAATGTGATGTTGAAGTGATGATGCGAGCATTGTGTGATGGATGTATACCAGTACGTGAGTAAAGTGCTTGAGTCTGTGCCTGTGGGTTTTAATTTACGATGAATTTGGGTTGAACCCAGTGATGGTCGCGTTGGCGGTCGTGATTTTCGGGAGCGAACATAGGCACGCGCGGGAGCGGCAGCAGGACGAGGCAGAGCGAGAAGACTCGTGGTTGCTGAGCGAGCGCGAGAGCAGTAGTGTGAATACGGACGCTGGACCTGTTGAGGAGATTGGTCTGCGCACTGGCCAAGCGAAATCGCGGACAATGTCTGTAGATTCATGTGATCCTGTGTAATCGAGAGATTCGTCCCAAAGCGTGGTATTTTGGCCAGAAGTGGAAGTTTGCATTTTATTTCATTTTGTCGACCCTTTTTGTCGGTTCTCCGAGGCTCGCAAGCGCCAAAAGGCTCGTCCCTGTCAAGTTTACTCCCGAAAACGACAGAGAGCCTATTCGGAATCGGGTATTTCAGATCTTTTGTGATCGCATAAGAACAACTCGCCCAAAATTCCAAGGTTTGTAATCTCTTCCTTCTTTCTCCCTTTTCTCCTCCTCAACTCCGTCTTCCTCCCGCCTTTTTCCTCTCTTTCTCTTTATTTTATCCTTTTTTTACATCCAATATGTCCTTGTTGGCTCGTATCAAAAACATATTTGCTCCCTCAGTCGTTGACCCCGCCAAATACCGTGCATCCATGTCGTCCAGTACGTCCTCGCCCATCCTTCCGCCATCGCATGCGCTCACCACTGGTTTTAGCCGCTGGAACTTCAGAAATCGCCACCTTTGCCTCGGGTTGTTTTTGGGGAGTTGAACACATCTTCTTGAAGCACTTCCCTCCTTCCCAGAACAAGGGCATTCTCAAGACTACCGTCGGGTACACCGGGGGAAATCCGCTCGTCAAGAACCCTGATTACAAGACTGTTTGCACCGGTGCTACAGATCATGCAGAGGCTGTCAAGATTGAGTTCGATCCGGCTATCGTGAGTTATGCTCAGCTCGTTGGTAAGTCCACGTCCAGGTTTCCCCATTCACCTCCCTATCTTCTCGGGCTCCACTCCCCACCAAGCACATCGTACAGGGGTGATCTCTCATCGACGTCATTTGACCCTTGTTCCTTCTTGATCATTTTGAAATTATATAGCTGATATTACGCCTATTTTGGACAGAGTTCTTCTATCGCACCCATGACCCGACGACGGTGAACAAGCAAGGAGGTGATACTGGAACACGTAAGTCCTCTGTTGCTCGTGTCCTTTTCTCCCTGCTCCCCGCCGATGTCTCGCACACGCTGTGACGAGTTTGATAGTTTGATCTGATATGGCGTGTATTACCTTTGTCATGTCGTGCACACGATCTATCATTCACTGGAGAGGCCAAGCTTCTTCTCGCTCTTGTCTTTGTCATTATCAACACCCGGATCACGCACCGTCCTCCCCCTATCTTTCTTGCAACTGACATCTCGACATTGCAACAGAATATCGTTCCGCCATCTTCACACACTCTGAGGCGCAGCTGGAGACTGCTAGGCGTGTGACCGGAGAGGTCCAGGCGAAACATTTTACTCCAAAGGGCAAGGAGGTTGTAACGGAGATCCTCGAGGCGGGAGCTTGGTGGGATGCTGAAGAGTATCATCAGCTTTACCTTTTCAAGAACCCTTCTGGGTATCAATGCCCAACCCATAAATTATGGTGGTAATTCGCTTTGTTGTGATGAATGGGGGTTATGCAGATGGGGAGCGAGGTCCTCGCTATCGATATGCGCTTCAATTTTCTCAATAATTCGTTTCTCTACCATTATCATCATCATATGCTCGATGTATATCTAACTTAACATGCCAAGTCATTTCTGTATTTTGATCATAGGCGGACCTTAGTTGTATCACTTGAGAAAGGTTGATTGAGAACTTCCACTATATGCGCTATCGAAGCGCCGGCGAGGGAAATAGTTGTATGCTCCCAAGAGAACAGCACACGGTACCGTGAACGAATCACGTACAAGACTCACCGCTAACAGAAAATTGCAATGCTCATATCTCGAGATGGGATGCTTTAAGGGATACAAACTATCGGTCGAGAAGAAAATTAAGCGAACGGAATAGATTATTTATCACTACAGCTTAGCTAGCATATAGTCTAAAGTCCGTCACGGACACACACCCAACTCGACTAAGAATCGGTCAGAAGACCAAGATAAGAACTTCATCACTCTATATAACATTTTTAGTACATCGCTTTCGTCCATCTGAAAGAGATAGATACACGAACCTTCAACACTTTGATACAATCCTCATCCAACCAAACATCTTCGGCACCAACTAACTCAGGCGAACAAAACATCGTACTAACACAAGGCAACCTTCTCACTCCGAATGTCCTTTCTGCCCATTCCAACGATGCTTTATAATCGTCATCGCTACTAGGACCTGTCCCAACGCCGAGTCCATCCCATGGTTGAGTATCTTCAAGTAGTGGGGGGAAGAATCCAAATTCTTCAGCGTAATCCTCGTCTTCATCCTCTTCTTCTTGTTGGTTTGTGGTTCCTTCGCTCCTGGGGTTGTGAGCTGAAGAAGACATGCTGGATAATATGCTAGATCCAGAGTCTTGGCGCAGGGGTTCTGATCGCGATGGAATTTGCGCTGGATGGCTAGAAGAAGAAGGGTTTGTTGAAGGTAGCGGTGGTGGTGGAGAACTAGGCTGAGGACTTTGAGAGTTTGTACCCCAGAATTGGTTGTGAAGTTCGAGTTGGACGAGAAGACTAGTTTCAGCTGGGTCGAGCATTACAATGTCCCCTTGTTCGTCAAAGAAAAAGTTGGGGAAGTCTTCAATTTGCTGAATGGCAGCTTCGGTTCCTCCAGTTCCCGGTATTTGTTCTTCGGGTGTTTGTACCGTATCATGGAGCGATGGAATAGGCGATGCCAGACTAGGAGATGTGTCGATTTGCGGGATGGGGGGAGTGGCGGCAGATCTTGATTGAGAAGGCGAATGAGGTTGTGAAGTCGAATTTTGTCGCAATATATCGTTGCTACGAGGAACGATTGGTTCCAAATTCTTCTTCAACCCGGTCAGATAATCCAACATAATTCTCATCTTTCCATTGTTGTTTTTCTCCCCATCTCCGCTTTCATGGTCGTGACGAGTCAACCCCTCGGGATTGGTGGAAGACGAAAGTACCCAATCCCTCCTCTCCTGCTCCATGACTTCTTCAATCCATTTGGCCCGCCGAACCCTGGGCTTCCAGAAATCGTACATGCAACAAACTGCACCTCGATCGTGTGGGATGAATGCTTTCATGCCATGTAGGGAAGGATACATCGAGGGGTCTTGTGGTACGAAGACGGCCGTTTTAATAGCCCAATCTCTCCATTCATAAAAGGTTTTTTGGGAATTGGAGGTAGCTGAAGATTCAGCATAGGTTGGTGGTGAAGGTGTGGCTGTAGCCACATTCTGCGGGAGCCGCGTCGAGGAGGAAGAGAACGGAGACTTGGGTGGGACGGTTGTCCATATATCTTCGGTCGTGTCCGATATAGGATTAGCTGGATAGGCCCATAGCTCCGATCTTGGGACCAAAATCACAACATTGTAAGGCCCCGGATGTTCCATGTCCACTTCGAGCGTGATCGAAATCAACTTATCATCTGGATCCGTCTTGAAAAAATAACCATCTACGAGTCCCTTGTCGTCTTGTAACAAAGGGTCATTTTGACTGAAGGGAGGAACCGGTAAATCGGTGGGACTGGTGTTAAGGTGGACTTGGACCCGGGACGAGTATTGAAGGGAAATAGGGAGGGCAAATGATCGTGCTGGATCACGAAATACGTCGATACGATTATTTTCGGGTGCTATGCTGTGAAGGTCAATGACAATGAGACGAGGGACCGTCCCCCGGCCACCGGCCACTGAGAGTAATAGTGCAGTGGGTGAGAGGAAGATGAAATCCGAGATAGGTCCAAAAATAACCTGGGGTGGATAATATGAGGGATTGTCCAGAAAAGGGGAGATATGCGAACCTTTTCACGCCTGGAGAGGTGGCCTGGACATGAGTCTTTCCAGTTCCAAACGTACAAGGAGGCCTTATATTGGTTGGAAGAAATTCGCAGTATAGCGATGAGATCTCCAAAGACCTTGAT
Source organism: Pluteus cervinus (assembly GCA_004369065.1). Classification (NCBI taxonomy): domain Eukaryota; kingdom Fungi; phylum Basidiomycota; class Agaricomycetes; order Agaricales; family Pluteaceae; genus Pluteus; species Pluteus cervinus. The sequence goes on along the minus strand of ML208316.1, from coordinate 65,915 downwards.
TCCGCCTATCACGTCTGGCGAATTGATTTTCTCGAGCGAGACACTTGGTTTGTATGCAAGTGGGTGGACAGCTCCAGATGAGAGGGTGTGGAAACGGAGTTTCACCGTGAATTTAGTTGTTATATTGGATCTAAACAGCCGAGTCAGACAAAAGGCATTTTCAGAGAGAACCGCAGAGAACCCACTGGACAATGACAGACTCTGCAGTGACGAACAAATCTTGTCCCGCATCTGCCCAATAGCCATGAACGTCGTACCCAAAGGCAAAAGTCCTCGTCAACTTCTTCAGATGCCTCGCTTCTTCCTTTTTGTGCCCTCTAGTCCCCCTATGGGAGATAGGGAATTCTTCTGGCGCTGTCGGGGACAATGGGGCGTCGTTTGGTTGATGAGCAACCTCTCGTGTATACGCAGATCTTACTCCTTTGGGTATTCGAATGACGCGTCGAGTGCGATTATTTAGAAGCACGAGGACACCATCAGTTAAGACGCCCCCTGTAACATCGACTCCATCGAGGTGTCGTGGTACGGATAATCGATGGGTCCACCTCAGGGTACGCCAAGCATTTTGCTGCTTGGCTAGGACCTCGTGGGGCGCGAAAGGAGAGGAAGCCAGAAAAGAACTTGCGTAGGGCTTTGAAGAAGAGGAAGGGGGTGATTGGTATGGAACCACTTTAAAATGACTTAAGTGGATAGCAATGTAGTGCTGAATCTCCAGAGAAGATGAGATGGCATTGTAAAATCGTTTACAGACCTGCATCATCGATTCAGTATGAGTTTAGTTGGTATTTTACGGTAAGTCAGTCATAGACTCTGAAAAATAAGACGTACCGTTGCACATCGAAGGATACTTCTAGCATCAAGGCTGCAAGTCAAGATGTACACCAAGAGCTCGGGTGCCAGGGTGTTGATAGAGACTTTTTCGAGCTCAAGATCAGGAGCTGAAGACGACATTATCATGCCTTGTATCGTTGATGGGTTACAAGTCAATGTGGTGGGAGGTTAAAAAGCGATCCTTGTTGCTGTGGTATGGCAGGGCGAATGAGTACCATTTTGGTTGGTGCAGAAGACCGACCTGACCCTCTCTCGACGCCTGTAAGCGTCATCATTACGTACCGCATCACTGTCACGAACCATCATGGCAATACAGCCCAACCAAGTGCGTGCTGTATGATAAAACCTGCTTTACTCGACCGCAGCTGACTTGTAATGGTGTAGAATTCACCCAAAAATCCTTTGCGGAACACACTTCGGAGGATACTTGGAAGAATCGGATCACCGCTGCTACGGGTAGGGACCGTTTCCAAGTTCCAAGGCCGCGTGCTGATTGTTACTCTCCAGGAACTATGATCTGGAACCTTGACAGACACAGATTTCCTACAACTCGATTAACAGCGCTGGGAGCTTTTCGCATTCGACATTCTCTGCGGTAAGTATCTCAAAGGAAACGCGATATCTGCTGTCATGATCCTTCTGCCACATGTGCGTTTCAGTCAACCCGAAACTTTAAAGCTGTACGGGAACACGTCCTTGCACGGGTCTCCGATTCTGCGGAGAAGTAGTTTTTTTGTCCTCATTTTCGAGCTCGACCCACCACCGAGGTCGGTCGTAGACTTCTGGGCCGCTTCTTTTCAACGATTAGAAGTTTGCTCTCGACTCACCCACCAAGGACGGATTTGCCAGGCAGATTGTCGTTATCCCCTCGATCACGCTGACCAAATTTATGCCCTAGCCCAAGTAATCTAGTCTTCGTATCGGCGAGTAAGCCCGCCAGTGCTATGCACATCTCCAGCAGTGGGTTTTCTAGATTAGTAGATCATCTATGGCGCTGGGTGGACGGACAGGAGCACGCTGGGCAAGTCGGAAGTGAAGGTGAGTGGATCCCTTGAAGTCATACCTATTGACTTAGTGTGCTGCCTTGGGGTTAGCCCAAGTAATAGTGCATGATTCTTGTGAATACAGTCGAGGGCTGCTTGGCTGTCTGTCATCAACTCGGGTGGGATCAAGATAGGTCGCAGGACTTCATTGTCTTCAATGAATTCCAAACTCATCATTCGACAAACATGGTTTGGATGTAATTCGTCGACAGGTTAACAATCACCATTGTGTCTTTGGTACCCCAATGGCGATATCAAGTGCTTTCGAATCCGACTATCATGGGATATTGCCTCAGCCCAGCCCTTGAACTCTTCTTTTCCATTTGCGCCATTCAATTGCATTCCGCATAACACCCGGAGTGTAGACCCATCCACAATCGACGCTAAGGAGGTCCAATCTCGGGCAAGGTGGCAGGCTAGGTTTCCGCAGATTTCCTCTTGATCGGGTGCATTACGACTCATGACCATCTCTTTCGACCCAGGTTGCAAGTGACTTGATTTCGCTGTTGTTAGTTCAATTTGCCAAAGCAATGTGCGCGTCGGTCGAAGGCTCTGATCAACCTTGGATATTGCTTGGATACGCCTCTGGCCGCCCTTCGATCCGGATTCTCTGTTATGAGAATACAGGCAGCGGCGAAATCGACAACGGAACCACCGTGACCGCTATATCAGGAGATCAGAATTACCACCCTTGTGCTTCACTTGAGACTCCTCTTCACCCCAATTTTTTCGACAGATTGGCGCCTCTTACTCACAACTTGGATGGTATTGTATCCGGAATACGAGGATGACGAGAAGAGCAGAGTAACTCTCGGCAAAATGGAACCTTCCGGGGAAGCCCAACCCCGTGGTCTGTACTCGCCTCTACAGTAGACCAAGTCTACATCAAGTCTACATGGCACACCAAATCTTAGATTCAAGCATCTTCACCCTAATATTACATATTGTTATCCAAGGCACCCCCCATTATATCCCAACAAGTATCCCCGTGTCCGAAGGGATAGCACAGGCGAAGAGGGTTCTTTCACCGCATGACTTGGTCATGGCCACTCTAACGAGTGGTACCACGTTCGTGTTTGCAACGTTCTCTCACACTTAGAGCTGAAATTTCAAGCAGGGTATGGCCGCATATACTGTATGGCAGGTCCAGATGCTGGTAAAACCCACAGGGAATAGGCACCTGCACGGTGACCAGCTAAACTTCAATCCCCCTTTTGGTAATTGCCCCAAATTCTGATCGGACCTTATCATAATCAAACTTTGACTCGTTCGAGGCCCTTCTTCGAGAATGTGGGGTATGTACCAATCGACGCCCTTGAGACCGATGAACCGGCGGCTGCCTACAGCGCCACCCAATCAGGATCTCACAGGCGGGCTTCACACTGCTCGAAGCCTCGATTGTCCCGGGGTTCTCCTGAGTCCGTGTACGTCGCGCATTGGCATGTCGTCTTTTACAAATTGTGTCAATGGTCTTCCAATCTACGATGGTAGTTGACAAGCCACGTTCGAGGAAATGGACAGGTGATTTGTATCACAAGAGGTCGTAGATGCACTGGGGCAGATCAACATGGTATAGAAGAGGGTATGTAAAATCACCTTTTCGGATGGAGTGTCCTGACATATGAGCCAGGTGATTGGATGACAGGTCTCATGGAAATGTGTGTACAGACAACATGTCAAGCCTAGACCATAGTGCACCCTCAAATGTTCATTAAGGCATCTGGCACCGTCTCACCATCGAGGTTGTGAATTAAACTGGGGTTTTGGTATACTCACCCCATTGGTAGCGTCCTTGTCCTTTGCGTCACTCAATCTAAAACAGAAGGAGGTGTCACCCTATTATTCGTGTATAAAAGCACGACAGAACGAAAGGAAGGAACTCAGCTCGACCTCGACAGTCCCTGCTACCAATACTCATCTACTATGACCTCTCTCAACCGCACTCCCCTTGCTGCCATCAACTTCGACGATGGTAATGGCAAGCATCTCCGAGTCTACTACCAAGCTCCCAACGGCGACATCAAGGAGGCATTCTATGACTCCTCGCTCGGCGGCTCTGGCTGGCACCCTCGCCCAGAGAATACCGTTGGTCGCGGTAAACTCAACACGGGCATCGCTGCCACCGTGTGGGCGAGCGGCACCCAGGTTCGCGATATCCTTTCCGAGCATTCGCCGCTTTCGTCGAGACTAACATACCTAACTTTTGCAGATCCGCATTTACTTCCTTGGTGAAGACGATAAAATCGTTGAGGTTCGTTCATCTTCGTCTCCTTTGTTCTTCTATGGACGCTCATGGTATTCTACCGCAGCGCATGTACACCGGAGGCTCCAGCGGTTGGACTAACGGTGGCATGACCGGAAGGTACCAAGCCGCCCCTTACTCGAGGCTCGGCGCTGTGTCCTTCAGAAATGGTGAACATATTCGCGTTTATTATCAAGACTCCGCCAACAAATTGCGAGAGGCCATCTATCGCAGCGTGCGTTCAGATCTCCCTTCATACGTCATTGTCTTTGCTGACTGAACGCGACTAGACCCAAGGTTGGACTGAGGGAACGGATAAGCTCCCCGTTGCTCTCGCTGGTACTGCCATTGGTGCGGGTACCAATCCTAATGGAAACGGCCAATTGTGGGTCTACTCCCAGGCCAGCAACCTCAAGTTGCAGGAATACTGGTAAGCACCAGCCTGAAACTGCATCCGAAGGCGTCATTCATTCAAAATTTCCGGACAGGTACGATAATACCAGCTGGTCACAAGGTACGGTCTCGTACAGGCTCCCGGGCACATTACTAACCTAGCCTAGGTGGCTTCAGTAGCAACAAGGTCTACCCTCCCCAGGCTGGTATCTCTGCGGCTCTGTATAGCGACCCTGTCAAAATTCGGGTCTTGAGTGTGGACCAAAACAATAGGATCTGCGCGACCGCATGGGACGGCGGTTGGTCCGCTACCCAAGAACTCGCCGAATCGACCATCACCCTCACAGATTTGGCGTTGATTTCCGTTGCTGGTGGTGGTCAGCCTGCTGCTGCCCTTAGGTTGTACTACCAGAACTTCGGTACTAGGATTGCGGAGCTTCTCTCACAGGATGGAAACAACTGGTCCGTCTCTCAGAGCAATGTTGCTGGGCCTTAAATCGGGATGTGGGCATCTCCCCTCCAAGCAACAGTGATGGAATTGTATGTTAGGGATTGTAACCGTTGAAAATTCTTGTGTTATTGTGTATTGCTCTGCTGCTAAGTTTGTTGTGCTCCTTGTTGTCAAATGTCATTATATGTCCAGCGACCACAGTGCTAGTAGTGGGATCCGGATGACGGTACAACAACCAACTTTAAAATGCGTCAAAGCACCCAGTCGCGGCAGATATTAGGAAGATAACGGCAGCGACTTGGAATCCAGGTCAAAATCGACTTTGCGGCCAGGTCTGTGGACCTTGCACATGTTCAACATTTCAATGTTCGACTCCCAAGCGATATCACGAGTACGTCCGTGACGGTCCAAGTCGTTGACTTGAGGTTTTTGAACTTAATGCAGGGCTACGGGAGTCAGATGTCGATGTCTTTCGCTTCAAGCTGAGTATGGGCATGGACAACTCGAAAACATTTGATACAATTATTGAAAGTTCATACATACAGGGCGAGATGCCGTGGAATTACAAGGCGATTGTACATATCGATGTCAAAAGCTCGTTACATTGTAATACTTGTGGAATGGAAAGGGGTATCATGGCACCTAAGCAAGTAAAAGTCTATCTGAGCGATTCTTGGATCAGGCTTGCGACCTGTTGTTCAAAATTCACCACGCCCGTCTTTCGAATACGGCTATGGTTGTTTGCACGGTCCTGCATCTCATAGGTCATGAGGGCATCCTCAAGGATCTCGTCTGTCAGAGGTCTTGGAGGTTCCCGGGATAGCGTGGTTAAGAAGACGTGATGGAGAATTATAGTGACATCGATGATATAAACCCCCAGGAAACGTGCAGTTTGTGGCCTGGACGAGGCACGATCAACGTCAGCAGACTTGAATATAAAAAGGGTTTTTTCACGTACAAGGCTTGATATGTGCGGTGGATATATTTGAGCGCTAAGATACCGATACCGATGCCACCAAGAGCTTGTGCAAAGGTTGTGCCAATCGCAGTGGCCATGGTCATAACGTCTGTGTACTGCGACAACCAGCCGCCAGAATCACTGAATACAAAGTTGAGGTGGTCTCGTTTTAATGAATACCAGAGAAAGCACTAACCCGCCGGCCGCCATTTCCGCTTCACTCTGGGGAGTAAAGTCCTCGACAAGTTTGAGTGTTTGCGCAAAAAAATCATTTTTGTAAAGCAGCTGAAAAAGTATAAGGCTACGTAGCTCAAGAATTTGACCAAAAACGTCACAAACCTGGCGTGGATCGTGAAAGTTCCACACTTTGATAATATCCTCGTAGATGCGCCAGATACAATGCAATAACACCTGGCCCTTGAAGGTGGCGCTTGTCCCGAGATTGAGCCAATACTCTGAAGGAGGATGTCAGTATTTGAAGAGGTTGCGATGTTGGAAAGTACGTTCTTTTGCAGCCCTCCCTAGATAGAAGGAGTTAGCGACCTTTGCTACGTTCTCCCACACGAGAACATTAAGTACATACCTAATGGATTGCTCAACCTTTTGGCGTGCATTGATTTGTTGGGCAGCCGCCCATGGGAGCCATAACTCTCCTTCGATGTCGCGTAGACCCTGTCGAGTGACATCCGTCAATTCCCTCAAGGTCTCAACATAGGCTGCGTATTTTAAAATTACTTCCGAGAATTCGGGGAAGATAACACAGAGGACAACATACATGCTTTAGTTGAGATTCGGACGCAATTTGCATTAATTCCAAACTTGTCTTCTACAAGCCGTGTTTGTAGGGTCTGCTCTGCTTTTGCCCGCGCGTCGTCCGGGGAAAGCTTCAACTTTCGCTTATGTTCAGACACAAGCAGGTCAAATTTTGTGAAGACGACGATTAGAGGGATGGATACTTGATCGGATATCAGCGACCGTGTGCGGATGATGGTTTATATGACCTACGTCCTTCTGCAAGGGCTAATAGCTTCTCGTCGCCCGTTTGTTGCAACCTCATTCCAGTTCGAGGTGTAGCTATGCACAGCCTAGGTGGTGGACGAAGACATAGTACATTAGCGGTGAACATGGTACGGGTGGATAATATGTTACCAAATCGCGTGGACATGATCCCGAACTGCTGGACGCGCGCTTCGCTCGCAAAGAAACCGTTTTACGAACTCCCAGCTTTCCGTGGCGCCTGGTTCAAACCCTTGGCTGTCATGAAGAATGAACCGGGGGTTCTCTTCACATGTATATCCAAACGAAATATCGGCTCTCCCAGCACGGTCGTGCGCGACGTCGATGTCCTAGTTCACAATCAAGCATCGTGCAATAACGGATAACGAGGTGAGACGTACATTTATGCTGAGGTTGAAGATACTGCTGATTAGAGAGGATTTCCCGACGCCGGTCTGGGTGGTCGTTAGTCATGAGAATTCCAGATCAATGTTGATAAAACTCTAACATTTCCCACAACGAGAATACGAAATCTAGAAAGTCTTCTCAGAATGCGACGGAGGAGATGATGAATTGAGGACGTACTGTGGACACGCGGTGAGGCTTTCCTCAACACGAGAAGGTAGATCAGCGGAATTCATACCACCGCTCTCTAGGTGATGGGGATCATGAGTAGTGTGGGCAACTGCCAACACCTCGATCTTTATCGATTGTCGAATTCTGGGTAAGCCCGTGTCAGGTGTGACTATATACGTAACAATGTAAGCGCCTTGGGTTTTTGCGATGTCTGCTGACCATGTGAAGGGATCCATCTCGATAGTATGGGCGCTCATCATAAACACGCCCCATTTTCTCAAGACAGCAATCCTGATCTTCTATTCCGCTGAGGACCTGTTATGACAATCCCCTTAGGATCCACTGCCCTAGATGAAGGACGCAACGACCATCTTCATGCGTAACGCAACACCGCGTGCAGCCAGCAAAGCAAGCCTGAACGAAATGGTCATCGCATTAAACATGGAAAGGAGACAAGTCGGTTGGTACTAGATTGGTAAAACGGCGTCACCAAGTCTTGTGGTAGTCATACTTCGAAAACATCGTACAAAACGCGCGTGGAAGGGTATGGAATAGCCGGGAACCGTTCATTGGGACCTCAAGTTGGAGGTTATTCTGCTGGACGAGAGATGCCATGCCGAGCTGGTGGATTTCTGCTGGACGGGTGAGAATCACCTCCATGGATAGCGAGGGGAACATACCGCGGGATGGTGCGCCTTGATTAGCCGGGCAGCTGCCCATGGGAGCCATAACTCCCCTTCGGTGTCATTCAGACACTCTTGAGTGCCCTCTGTCAATTGCCTCAGAGTTTCAACGAAGTCTACAAATTAGATCACTTCCAGAGCTTTCAGGATAGTCTCGCAAAGGAGAACATACCAGGTTTGGTCGAAATTCTTACCCATCTCACTTCAGCTGACGGAAAACGTTCGACTGTGAGCCGCGTCCTGAGAGACACCTCCGCCTTTATCCGTGCCTCCCCCCGAAGGACTCTGGTCTTCCATTGATGTTCATTCACCAGAAGGTCAAACTTGGTGAAGACGACGATGACGGGAATTCGTACTTGAGTAGGTATCAGCATATGCCGGGTGTGGCTGACGCGACTCACATTTCTCTGCAAGGGCTAGAAGCATCTCGTCACCCGATTGTTGCAGCCTCGACCCAGTACGGGGGGTAATTATGCACAACCTAGCAGCAACAGGGGACATCTGTTAGGTCGGTTACCGAACAGGTGTATAACACATTACCATATCGCATGTACACGATCCTCGACTTTCGGGCGGGCGCTTCGCTCGTGGAGAAATTGCTTCACAAGATCCCAATTTTCCGTAGCCCCGGGTTCAAAACCTTGGCTATCGTGGAGGATAAAGCGTGGATCTTCTTTACATGTATACCCAATCGTAATATTACTTCGGCCAATATGGTCATGCGCAACATCGACGTCCTTATCTGCCGTCAGCACACAATGTAATGCAATAGGGTGTGCACTCACATCCGAGCTAACGTTGAAGACATTGCTGATCAGAGAGGATTTCCCGACGCCGGTCTACAACGAGGGTGAGTTCAAGCTATTGAACCAGCAGACTCTAAAATTCCAACATTTCCGACCACGAGAATACGGAACCTAGACAATTCATGAAAGTACAGTCAGGATGTTATGGGGTCGGCGTCATAATGGAACAGCTGGAAGGACGTACTGTGTGCGGGTGTCTTGGCTTCCTTCAACGCTAGAAGATTGGCTAGAGAAAGTCGCATCCACCATATTCGAAGTGGTCCTGCTGGTGATGCTGGAAGGTGTGTGTGAGGAAAGGGAATGTGCAATGACGTTAATATTCATTCCGGACGAGCCTCGAGGTTGAAAACATGATTGGCACGAGGACTTACGACGGCACGATTGATCATAACGCACAGCATCTCAAGGAGGTGTTCTTTTCGACCATTTACTGCAACGTTTGCAGTCCACAATGTTCCACCTGCCATCTTGAGGTACATGTATAGTACAGCGGTTCACGAAATGAGGTTGCCATTTTGGACCAGTGGACGGTGGAATGGAGAAAGAGATGCAAACACCACTGGCAACTCGATCGCCTGATTGCTGTACCGGTATCATTATTCCTACGCTCGAGTCCAGCGAGCCCTTCCATGGGTCTCCCTCGAAGAAACTTGCATGGTGTGGTGCAGAGTTGAAAACACAAGTTCAAGACTTCATTCAGCACCTTTCGCCCAAGCTAACGGACTGTGGCTGCGATAGACCGTACTGCGCCCTGAATCTGGTCGTGTACGTCTCTGCCCTCGTCTCGTTTCCATAAATCACTCAATCATGCCAATCCTACTCTAGATCTAGCTTGCTCCTATCCAGTGAGTCACGGTCTTCCTCCTGTTTCCGTTCCAACACCCAAAGTGTCCTTTTCCTTGACTTACACTCCCATCTTATACCTTCCAGTCAAATTCCGCTTACCCGTACTCTAAGCCTCATCTGGAAAAGTCTGGAATTGCCCCAACCATCCACGTGCAGATCAACTACCTCGCTCAAACTTGAAGAACAATTGCACCAGTCCTCCGAGGGCTCAGCGCTCAACATCAGCATTTGGAGCGTTAGGGCACAATGCCGGGGATACAGGATCTCAATTTCCGAGCCCTAGTCATCGTACCAGTTAGACACCATACATCGTCTTTCTGATATCCCACCCTTTATTCGCCGTCTCTGGCAATCGAAGACACATTCTGCACTCGGAGATCGAAGCCACCACACGTAAACCTGCAGCCTAACTCCCTCCATGAAAAAGCGCCTTCTGGGACGTACAACAGATTCGATTCCCCTGGATATCGCGAAACGGATTTACTCTTCCTTTCAGTCAATGCGAACCTCCAGCGCTATGGAGATGGGGACCTCTCATTCTTCCCTTTGTTCTCTTCCGCACACATCCCCGTATCGCCTATACACAAGACGCAAGCTACTCCCTATCCCCGGACAGAGTTGCATCCAATCTTCTTCAACGTTCTGAGTCTGTTGCGAGCGGATAAACTGGACTCCCAAAGCGACAGCAACTCTGCAGCGAATTCCCCGATTTTGTCTCTTGTTACGCAGGGTGACTGTGTAATAGGTGACACCGTTCATACCCAATATGGCTGCTGCACCGGCGCCGAGTTGCATTAGCAGACTTCTGTCCAGGCCACAGCCTAGACTAGGAACCTTGATATAGCCCATAATTGCGGCTGTTCAAGTTCTCTAACGGTCAAATACTCCGCCAACAGCACTTCTCTTACCTCCCTTTCTAATGTGGTCAAACCTGCCAAGACAATTCGATTCGGTTCTCCTCATAGTATCATAGAAGTTGCGGAGGCAAAAAACATCACCCTCGTCAATTCAAGCTCTTAATCAGTTCCGAGTCCTTAAATTCCTACTCCCGACGTCCAACCCAACCCAATCTCAACTCTAGGGCAAGGTTCTGTACCTAGAGCACCGTCAATCAACAACCATGCAAGGATAATAAAAAAAGATTAGCAAACAACGAAAACTTTTTTGAAATATTCGGGTCCTTTCCACGTCCCTCACCAAATGAAGACGGATGGACTCCTTTGTCTTCTCGATGCCCACCTGAATCCTAGGAAGGCGAAAACTACACGGAGGGATTTGGCTCCTTCCCCACCTATAATATTGAATGTTGGATCTCATCCAACATCACTCTTGGTTACAGCAAGAAAAGCACAAACCATTTGTAGTGACACACAGAAGGTAATAATACGGCTAAGGAAGAGAGAGATTAAAATGTACTTTGTGGAAGAGGAGACCCATGTACGGATTCGTTGTGCAAGGGATAAAGAAACTACAAACAGCGGCGTGCACGAAGAAAGTAGGAACATAGGTTACACACGTGAATATGGACGATGAGTGACGGGGGAGGTAGGTGGAAGTGGGGACATGTGTAGGGTAAGGTTGGGTGTTCATGTTATGTATGAGTGAGGAGCCCTCTAGCCCTTTGTTGCTCTGACAATGGACACCACGATGATGACAATAATAACGGCAATGACCACGCCGATGATGATGCGCATCTGTTCAAAAGAACGAGTAAGCGTGCATTGTTGAAATAGGGTTAGGGGACGCGACGCACCTTCATGTCCTTCCACCTGATTAGAGAACGCGAGCACGAGTGAGAGTATCTTAGCATCTTGACAGCTCCCCTGATGGATGAAAAATTACGTACCACATGTTCTAAAGGCAGTTTTACGAGGTGAGACAAAGGTATGATGAAGAGCAAGGATGAGGCGTACCTTGCGAACCCGATTTGCGCCACGACGGAAGCCCTGGGCGGATACCGCGAGGTTATCTGCAGACGAGGAAGAATAGGTTTAGGATTGATTTCAAACTGCGTCAGAGCCAAGGAAGAGCAGGGGGTGTGACGTGCATCATTGCAGCTACGAGCTGCGTGGATGGGTGATTGACGAGATACGGACCTGTTTTGCCTTGAAGCGATTCCAGCCTCTCTCCTCTCTCCGCTACTTTTGTAATGTTCTCTCTCATAATTCCTACAGTGTCATCGATCTGCTGCTGGATGGCAGCGGTCTTTGCATTGCCCCCTGCGCTCGGACCTGATGGGTTGGAGCCAGCGCCGTTGCGTGGCAAATATGGGTCATAAGGTTCAGACCTAGAATGATTCGAGAGAGCGCCGGGTGAAGGGGTTTCGAATGAGTATTAAACGTAGCAGTATGACGAAGGCAATTGGCTTATACGAACATGATGATGGCGTTGCACGGTTCTTGAGTACAACAAACTATGCAGGTGGGTCGTGTTCAGGGTCGGAGGAGGAGATTATGTGTAACGAGGCAGCTTACCGTGTCAAACGATGTTGGGGAAGGGCGGAGCGAGGTGGATGGATTGGATGAGGTGGAAGATGTGAGGTTGCCTTTTACCCACGGGCGGTGACCGCAGTTGCAGAGCCTTGTGACAAGCCGGGTAATGTGACAGATAAGATGACGCCGCCGTTGAGCGCCGCAAACGGCATGCCTTGGATATTTCGAAATTGCTCGTGACAGTGTATATAATTTAGTAGCAAAACCCGGGAAGCGGCACTCATCCAACTGATGATCACAGCGGGACCATCACAGAGTTTGTTGCAACCGATGCCCATCAAAGGCCTGTTGTAGGAAAGAGGCCACATTGCATGTAGGTAGCCACTTGATGGTAACTCCATTCACAACCCGAGTGCGTGTGTTACACACATCGAGTGGTGTCAATATTAATTACATGAAAGGAAGCATAGAAAATTGAAACTAGGCGGACCCAGGATGGCGTTACAGCTCCCGATCATCGAGCCGTAGTGTTGGACCGTACGAATCGACACAAATGTAGGATGCGAAACTGCCATTCATCGACCACGGTGTGGTTGGTGCCACAGGCAAGGTCAACTCGACACTAGAATCATATCAACCGCATGCTCAGCGCTCAGCGCTCAGGCATTCATGGGGAGGTCTTAGTAGACATTCCCTTGAGTAGGCGTGTAGTATACTGCAGCGCCTCGATTAACGCTATCGTTTGTCGGATTCAAACCTTCGATCTGGGAGCGAATACTTACCAGGTGATACTGTGTCTCCAAACTTGCTGAAGTGATTCACAGCAATCCGCGTTGGATCTGATAGTGGGAGCGGAAGAAGGATTTCAGAGCTGTGAACGAGAAGGCAAAGCAAGAGCTTACCTGGGGACTCCGGTACCACCACAAGCGGGTCAAAGGGAGGAGTAGATACTGACGCAATGAATTCGCCAGGCGTTCCAATAGACCCTGTCACCGCAATGGATATAGACACGCGTCGAGGCACTGATGGATGACGCAACGGATTTGACACGGCCTAAGGTAAATCGACGAAATAATGCGAGGCTTTTTACGAGGGCGCAGACCTAAATGTTTTCGTGAGCTTCCAGCTGTTCTGACTTACGACTTTGGCGACACATCTAGCGCCTGGTATAGTTCGTGCTAATTGAGCTTTGATTGAGATGATGGCGGTGGTGACATTGTCGAGTTGGACCCTTGTTGGGAGAGATTCCCACGCCACCGATGAGTTTCTCATTGAAACTGGAAACATCGTGCTGATCACAACCCACACCCGTCCAGGACACCCCATCCATCCCCCACCGTTCCTCAACTAACAACACGCTCATTTTCCTCCCCTTTATACATGCCACATCATGTCTGCTGTACATTCCCGCAAGCACTCGAACTCAGTCTCCCAGAATCAGAAAGCCCAGCTCGCTAATGCCTATAATGAACTTGGGAAGGAATTGTCTTCTTCCAAGATACGAGTCGTTGGAAACTATACATTGGGGAAGGTTATCGGCGAAGGTGAGTTGGAACGCTCGGTAAAACCACCTCTTGGCCTGCTGACACTGCCTCCAAGGTGCATATGGTAAAGTGCGCATAGGCACACACCGTCTCACCTCGACCCGTGTTGCAATCAAGCAAATCCCGAAGGCAATGTCTGCCGCATTGACCCGCGAAATACATCACCACCGTCAACTTCACCACCCGCATGTCATTCAAATGTACGAAGTTATCGCGACCGAGTCCCATATCTGGATTGTGACCGAACTATGTTGTGGTGGTGAACTTTTCGACTATCTCGTCGAAAAAGGGCGGCTGTCAGAGGACGAAACAAAGATACTGTTCGGCCAGCTGTGCCTGTCCGTTAGTTACCTCCACGAAAAGGGGATCGTTCACCGTGACCTCAAGTTGGAGAATATTCTACTGGACGAAAAATGCCGTATCAAGCTGGGGGATTTTGGTTTCACTCGAGAGTTCGAAAAGGGTTCCTTGATGGAGACATTTTGTGGCACAACTGGATATGCCGCTCCAGAAATGTTGCAAGGGAAAAAGTATCAAGGTCCAGGTATGTCAATTTTTAGACGCTTCATATTTCGAACTTGTTTCTCAACATCAAACCTATTCAGAGGTCGACGTATGGTCGCTAGGTGTTATTCTATACACTCTTCTCACAGGCACCCTACCCTTTGACGACGATGACGAGATTGAAATGAGGAACAAGGTCATTAACGGCAGCTATGAAGATCCCGAATGGTTATCTTCAGGTATGTCCATATATGCTGTATCAAAATCACGCAATCATGTCCTTATCCTCCTCTCTCAATAGATGCCCGAGACCTGATCAGAAATATACTTCAGCGAGATACCACTAAACGCACCACCATCCCCCAAATCCTTGCCCATCCGTGGTTTAAATACCGGTCCAGTTCCCTTTTAGCTTCTCAACTCACCGATACCCCAGTCAGTGCAACTGACGAACAACCTGCCGATTCTGCTGGCCTTCTCCAATTTTCGGCATCTGACGACAATGCCAACACTAGCATGTCTAGCACTGCGACCAGCACCAACGATTCCCATCCCTCATCCGAAACGTCACATTCATCCGTTTCGGATTCACCCTTCATCACCTCGTCGTCCGAAACTGGAATTTCGACACCCACGACACCGGATGATAGCAACGATCCTTTCTATATTGGAGGATCTTCGAAGACGGACGTGAATGCACCGTCTTCAAAACCCAAAGTGAAACCTATAACGACTAATATACCAAGAAATCTCAGCGAGAGTACCATCAGAAAGGGTCACCAACCAGAAAGTGGGACAGTCGTATCCTCTCCTTCCAGACGACCTCCAGAGACTGCCATAATCGAAGAAGGAGACAACGACCTTTCTCAACGGCCTCCTGATACATCCTCTTCTGCCTCTATATCTGCCCTTCGTTCAAGTCATGTACGAACAAACTCTGCTGCATCCAGAATGACCATACCTCCTCCCATATCAGCTGTCAGAACTCCAGCTCGCACAAAGAGACGCTCCGCATCGTCGACGATGGATGATGGTGATGATATAACTTCTCCCATTCAAGAGAAGATGGGCACTTCTATATTGCCGTTCCCAAGCGGAGCCGTGAATAAAGTCTCATTTGTCGATACCAACGGCACCTCTCCAGAGGCAGAGAATGCCAACGACAATGGCATCAACACACCCAAACCGCCCCCCTCTGACATTCTCGTTGATTTCGCCAACCTCCTTTCAACACCTGCTCCTATCATTTTTTCCACCCCACTCGAACGTGACCTTCTCAACAGCCTTAGCGCCTTGGGCTTTGATACCGCTCAGATCGTTCATTCGGTTTTGAGTGATGCATGCGATGCCGCTGGAGCAGTCTGGTGGATGTTGAAGAAGAAAACGGAAAAGAAGATTTTGGAGGATGCAGAGGCTGCTCTGTCAAAAGCTAAGCAACAATCAAGCACAACTGCTAGTGGACAAAGTCAAGAAAGTCCGAAAGATGTCATTGCACCGGTATCCGGATCTGCGACGTCCTCTAGTAGTAAGAACGATCCACTTCGAAGAGCGGTTTCGTCGAAATCGAAGACACGTGTAAATGCGGGCGTGCAGACTGATAATACGAATGAGATGGGATTTCATTCGCATTCGCATCATCTTGCACGTTCAGCTCCCCAGTTGGCTTTCGTACCACCCACACCGACGCTTCCTCGTGTTCAAACTCCCCCTCCCCATGGCAGTGGTCGGTCGTCTACGCCCACTAAATCTATGCTGTCACCTTCGTCATCAGTCTCACTGGTGGATGGGCTTAGCCGATCACATCCAGGCACTCCGAGTGGGAGCTTGAAGGAGAAAGACGGAAAAGACGGAAAAGATAAAGATAAGAACGGGAGGAAACCTCGCTCCGGGAGTGTTAGTATTATGCAGAGAGCGACAACCGCTTTGGAAGCTGCTGGACTTGTCAGGAAGAAATCTTCGGAGGGTGTTCGAGAGGAGAGGGAGAGGGAACGGGAAAGAGAGAGAGAAAGGTCTAAAGAGGCGGAGAGAGAGAGGAGGATTGCAAGTGCCGAGGAAGCTAGGACTTCTTATGGAAGTAGTTCTTCCAACAAACTTACGAAGTCGCCACCTTTGAAACCCACCAAGGATTCCGGTGGGATTATACCTGGTATTGGGTCAGCTCTCGGGTCAGTTGGTTCCATCGGATCTTCGAACACGACGAGTTCAGGCGGTCACCCAAATCCACCGTCAACGCCGCCACCAGGTGAACAGTCGAAACACCATCACCCTTCGATTGGCTCACCTTGGGTCTCGGTTGTTACGGACTCAAAAGAGAGTCTGAGGAATGGTGGGGCTTCGGTTAACACTGTTGCTTCGACTTCGACTTCTAGTGCAGGAGGCGCAGGAACACCTGCGAACGGTGCCTCGTCCGGAACCGTTGGTGGTACAACAGTGCAGAGTGTACATGATCTATCGGCATCCATGAGCGCACCTAGCCTTGGCGACCACGGGAAGAACCCGAACCACAACACCGGCCATAATCAGAGTAATGGAGTCAAGGCAGCTACGACTAACTCTGCGCCTCCGAGAAATCGAGCGAATATCTTGACGGCGTTTAGGTTGTGGTTCAATGAAGATAGGAAGGGGAAGAGGAAAGAGGTTCCGAATGTTGCGGTTGGGAGTGGTGCTTCTGCGAATGCGGCGACGTACCCTGCTGGGTATAGATCATCTGGAGCGGGTCCGAATGAGACGGGTGGCGCTAAGGATCGTGATAGGAGGATGGGAACGGGGAAGAGAAGAGGAAGCAACTCAAGCAGTAAATATGCTACTTCCGGCGGGAGGGGAGCTGGTTCTGGTGGTAATTCTAGTGACGGACGACAAGGTGGTCATAGAGCCCACCGACCATCTATATCTTCTCGACGATCGAGTAGTGTGAACTCTCGTCGATCATCTGGAGGTGCTTCTATCCAGATGCTGGTCCTCGATTCACCACAAATGGGTGGACCTGGGAATCGAAGATCATTTGGTGCTCATACGCCCAATTCGGAGAGGGGAGATAATCCTTCGAGACCTTCGTCGGTGAGGAGTCTTTCGATGCAATCGCAGGGGCAAGGGAAGAGTCAAGGAGGAGGGCAGAGACATAAGAAGTCACCGTCGACTGGATCAAGCGGGTCGGCGACTCAGTTGCAGAGAACGGCGTCACCATATCATCGACGCGCTGGATCTTCTGGAAGTTCAACTACGACGAGGGTGATGAGGTCGTATAGTGGTGGCGGAGCTGGCGCTGCGACTGGTGTGGCCAGGACACAAGCACATATCCGGTCGAATTCGGCAACTTCGTCATTACATTCTCCTGCTTCATCCAGACCGGCGTCGTACTATGAATACTCAGAGAGTGAAGGGCTAGGGAGCATTGGTGGGGCAAGTCATTCGAGGAACGCGTCGCCATTTAGACATCATAGGTCCAGGAGGAATGGGTATGGCCAAGGTCATGGCGGTGGTGATGAAACCCCTCGAAGGGGGAATAGTGGGAGTAGCAACGGGGGTACAACGTTCATCGCGCATAAGAAACAAGGACCATTTATGAGTCCTCTCGCTGGGTATTCTTATGCGTATAACTCGATCGGAAGGTCGAGTTGGAAGAAATCTTGGGGACTGGAACCTCCTGGTTGGCAAACGAGAAAAGCAGCGCCTATCCCTGTTGAAGTATTGGCCATATCGTCTGCCGGAGGCGGTGGTGATCCTGCGTTTATCAGGGATGTGTTCTCGAGGCAGAGTGCGGAGGGGCTGGCTTCGATGGGGGATGAGAGTGATTGGGTTGACGATGAAGATGAAGATTCGGTGACGTTCGCTGGTGGGTTGGGTCAGGTCGGGTTTGGGTCTAGTCATGGTACTAGTTCCAATGGCGGTATTGGAGGCGGCGGAAGTGGAACTTCGTCCTCCTCGTCTTCGATCACGGGCTCGTCGTTCTTCAGTGAACCGTCTATGATGCTCTCTCCGCCAGCCAGGAACTCTTCGAAACGAGGCAGGAATAATTTGACCTCCGCCACTGGTTCGTCGTCTTCGACTACCCTTATGGGAGGACTTGGGGTCACGAATGTTTCGGTGTCTGGATCTGGGAGACAGATGAAAACAGGACATCATACCTCAAATGCAGGCAGGGTTTCCCCGGTCCCGATATCAGGAGAGGCGTTGCAGACGGCGGCAGATGCTCGGTCAGGTCGGAGACAACTCCCTGCTGGAAGATCTGGACCAGCGTTCAGGCAGGCTATTCAAGAAGAAGACGAAGACGAAGAAGAGTGAAAGGCGGGGCCCTCATGACATTTTCTTTTTTTTCCCACTATTTTTTTCGGTTGTTTTATCTCTCTCCTGTTGCTTTCGTTCTTCCGTTTCATGAACATTCTCTGGATCATTTTCTCCCTCTTTTTTCTCTTACAAACACTGTCTATATGCTATCTCGATATCCTTTTTTTGTCCGCAGGACTGGGATAGTTGTTAATCTACTACTGTACGTGTCCTTCATAACTGTTCAACGTCGTCATTCCTTTGCAATCGCTCTTTTCCTCGTTTCCTTTTTCTCTTTATCCTCGTTTTCGTTTTCCTGTCTTGTCTACTGGCATAGGTTTTCGCAATGTTCATAAAAATGACTTTCTAATTTCGGGGTAGTATTGTACATAGTAGATACAGTACAATGGTCAGCTGCAACTGTAGGGTTGCTTCCATGGACACTTCTGTTAATAGAACCGAGTTCATCGAACACTTGACTAGCAAAAAGATAGCAATAGGAAAACAGATTTACGAAGATCCTAAAGTAAGGTAGGAAGGCTAAGTATCGGAATTACCAATGATCGAGCATTGCCTGTGCACATTCCTGGCATTGGACCTATTAGTCAAGATACTTGCAAAGAATGATGAGCCGATGCGCACCTTCAAACGTAACAAATTATGGCTGGTCGCAACCCCCACAATCGTCCTCAACCTTCGCCGAATATCTCCCTTGCCTAGCTTGTATTTGTAAACTCCTGAGCAATGACACCACCTTGAAACGTTGTCTGATCGAACTTGGTTACACTTTGAGCATTGCAAGTCTTGCTGAGAAAACACTTGTTCTAGATTATGAACGACTTGAATGAGTGCAAATTCGATTGCATTCCGGTCGTATTCCCCCATACACTTTGGGCAAAACCACTTCGGTGCGACCTCCAGGTTGCTCCCAGCCAATTCAGGGTCTCGACAGAAGTCGAAGTCGTGAAGCTCGTCGCAGTACCTGCAAGGCACGTTCGAAAGTTTGAGTGGCTCGCATGGATTCACGAACTTCGCTTCTTGACTGAACTTGGTCACACTGATGAGCTCGAGAAGGGAGTGTTTGAGAAGATCGATTTCGACGGGGTATTCTCTCGCTACGCCATAGGCGGCGCAAACAAACTTGATGAATTCGAGGACAGGGTTTGTGAGGTGGAGATGAGCGCCAGGTGGGCTGGGGAATGAAAAATCCTCCTCGGAATCTTCAAAAACGGCGTCTCGGTGTCGCTCCTGAATCGAGCCCACCGTCTTCAGCAGCTTCCTCGTGAGCTGGCGTTTGATGAAATCCTCGATAGCTTCCTTCTCGTTGAAACCCGATTTCTCCACTGGCGCCTGCTCTGTGCCATTTGCACGAGCGCGTAATGGAACCCTGGTCTGAGTGTTTGCTTTCTGCCGAATTTGGAACATACGGATGATGAAATATTGCACCGCAGCCGTAAAATCGTTTTGGATAGCAGGCGGAAGGAACTCTTTGATATTCCAACGCATTTCTATCGAGAGCTCCTCTGGAGGTTCTATGGCCAGCGGGTCCTCGCAAACAATACCACCCATGTTTGCTTGATCCAACAGGAGCAAGAAGTCGTAGAACCGATCCGTGCTCAGAGACATGTGCTGGAACAGCTCATGCGATGTGACAGCTGTTGTGATATATGTAGCATAAGCATGTGCAGTGCCTGGTGGTTTCGTCGTGGCCAAGAGGACCCGACTGAAATCCGCGAAAACGATTTGAGACCCCAGGCGTTTAAATTCTGCGAGCAACTGAAGGAACGTCTTCCTCATAAGGCCGTGGATAAAGCGGTGTATCGCTGGGTCATATAAATGAGAAGTGCTTGAACTAATCCAGCGCCAGAAATGGTCTACGGCAAGACTGGCAGGGCTCTCGAAATTGTCCTGGATTTTATCAAGCAACCACGCCTTCACCATGGTTCGGATGATCTGGAACGTTTGTGTCGAGACACTTGCATCACCGAGCGTCAAATCTCGCTGGGTATCGCCCTTTGAATATTCGTCCAGAGTGTGTGATATCGAATCAAACGCAGTGGCCCCACCGCTACCTTCCAGCTCGTTAACCAAGACAGATTGCAGAACCGAGTTCACAGCCAGGTTGCGGACGCCAATCTCTAGACAGACATTGGGATAAGAACCGGGCTGGAAAAATTCAGTCTTCTGAAGTGCTTCCGTTGGTCGCCTATCGCTCTCGATTCCGCCTAAGTCGGGGTTAGCCCCTGGGGACCACCACAGCACCATGTCTTGCTGCATCAGGCGACGTGCAAAGCTAACATCAGAAACCAAAAGTGGTTGATCCCCTTCCAGATGACCAATAGGAATGTCGTAGTAACTGGACAGAGCGACCATTCTGTCAACCCATTGCCCCAAAGCCAGGTACCTATTAAGCATTTTATTCGCGACGTGCGTTTGCCACGGGAATACGTCGAGTGTATGCGGTCCCTTCGCCTTGGACATGGACAGTATTGGGAATTTTGAAAGCTTTGGTACCAAGCGGTCGAAGTAGCTTTGGTCCTTGCTCGATGATATGACCAGGATATAGGACTTATCTTCTAGTAAGCCTAACTCCCGCGAGATAGCCTTGAGCGCAGTAACATCACTGGAATGATATACTGTATCAAATTGGCGAGCAGGGGGATATTCTAGCGAACTCGGACTATAGTTCTGGACTCGCTTTTGAAGTAGCTCTCGATAGAGTTCCTCCAAGCGGGAGATAGGCTGCCTCCGGGTGGCAGGGTCAACGAGGTGAAGTTTGACTTGACCCGTTGGCGGAAAAACGGCGAAGACATGGATGGGGTTGTTCGCAGAACAGGCATGATACAAGAAGACGTAGTTTCCGGCAGCACCACCGTCCAGATACTTGTGACGAGACGAGGAGCTCGTGAACTGAGTGATCTGATGGAGATCGATGCCATCTCGCCGTGCTCGGCCGAGGGTCAGATTACTGTCTTCCGCAATGCAGGTCTTGCCTAGTTTCAAGTACCCTCTCACCACGAGTGGTATCTGGTCTCTGTCAGCAACGATTGATCAAGGAAAGTGCACGACGGTTATACCTGTTGTTCGAACACACCATCGACATTCGGGTCATTGGTTAAGTCTATGAAGTGTTCCTGTATTTCGTCATAAACATCTTCACGAACCGAGATCTTATAAAGGTTGACGCAGGGGAGTTCTCGGGGTAAGTGTCGAGTGACCTTCTCACAAGAGTAGTATTGAGCCTGGAAGAAATCCTTCTTCGGTGGACTCCGCAAATGAATATAGAATTGTTTGGGGATGCGCAACGGGATGGTGGTGATCTCTCCGGATACGGACAGCCAAAGCAAAAACCGGCCAGGTGTTTTCGTCGGTCTAATCTGCACAACGTCCCAACGAGCTGAGCTAACGCGAGGACCTTTGAAGATGGTGGCCATGCCGCTAGGAGCCTCCGAGAGACCCCACTTTGCTGCCAAACGTTTCTTCCACCTTGGCCTCATCGCTGTGACCCATTTAGAATAATGTTTGGTTGCATCGGGAAGAGGGAGTAGATCAGAATCCCCATCATCCGATCCTGGAGAGGTTTGTCGAACGATTTTGGGAACAGGTGCCGTTATGCGAATACGACCAGGCCGCTCTTGGGCTTGTCCCCAATCTTCGATATCCATCATGTCAGACACGGGTTGAGTTTCTTCTTCGTCGTCATCGTCGCCGCCCCGGGTTGCGCTAGGACCAAAGAAATCTGTGACCTTGTTTTGCTTGAATTTGTCCACCAGACCAGCGAGACGGCGGTGCAACCAGTCTGGATGACGAATTCGTGGTACAGGGTTGGCAACCTTTTGCATGGCCGCCGGGATGGTGATCAATTTCTGGACAACAGATCCCAGGCGTTCGATGTAATAGTCCCAATCAAGGATAGACCTCAGCTCAAAGTTGGTCAAGCTGTTATCCTTCAGCCACTTGCGCAGGTAAGTCCTTTTAACGCTTTCCTCAGCAGAGAAGATTGCAACGGGAACTGCTCGTTCTGTGACTGGTGCACCATGTGGTCGAGCTGAAATGATAAACTTGCACGCAAGGCCTTTATCCTTGACCATCTGGTCGCCCAAGAATTCAGCTAATCGACGAGCCGTGCTGATGGACGTGGACTTTTGGCCTCCATACTCGGCCAAGGTCTTGGACATACTTCGATTCTCCGCGATAAGCTCGACGAGTTCCTCATCCGAGAGACTTTCGGCGTGGGTGAAGAGCACATCGAGCCATCGATCCGCGACCTGGGCCACAGCAGCATAGCACTCTTGTGTCGTCGTTCCAAGGAGGAATTTCTCGAAGATCTGCGACTGGAAGGTCTTAATGAGCTGCAATTCTCCACGACGCTTGACCTCGAACCCCTTCAGTTCTGCCAGAGAACCGTCGTCATTGAAAACAGCATAACGCTTCTTCAAGAGCTTGTCTTCCTCCTTTGAAGACGGTAAGATCATCGCCTTGTATGGTCCGTCCAACTCGAAGAAAATAGAGTTTTCGCTATGGACAACATACTGGCCCGACTCCTCGTCGAGGTCGTGGTATTGATGATTTGTGAATTTGGCATGAACCAGGTGGTTCAACATGGTACAAGGATAAGAGAAGCCAATCGCCTTGCCGTTTTTGAGTTGGAACTTGAAGTTTTCAGGGAAAACGCCGGGTAGCATGCACCAAATCCCATCCGTATCCAATTCGAGAGGGCGTCCAATTTGCTCGACCAGAGCACGAGCCATCTGGATGATAGTTGCACCTGTCAAGCAAGTAATTCCTGCCATCTCCATTGAGTGCCAGCGGGCACCCTTCCGCATCACATAACCATAGAACGAGTTCAAAATACATTTATGGGCAAGCTGCAGCGAGTCGTAAAGGACGATCATCTTCTTGGCTTCATCGATATCGGCGAGGGATCTGCCTTCACTGGTATACGTGTCCAGGTTCTTCTTCCATGTTTTGTGGAAGCCTTTATACTCGTAACGCCGATCACGGAACCTGCGTACGGTGTCCACGTAAAATGGATTCTCTCGCTGACAGACGATGGCCTCGCGATTCTCCACTTTCGTGTCCTTGGTTTTCTTGTAAACCTTCCGCGAATAGTCTCCAAGCCGTTTATGAAGAAGTGCCGTCTGCTCCGCTGGTGTCAATTCGTGAAACTGTCGTGCTGGTCCATTAGGACGCTTCGAAGGGAATGACTCCTGATTAAGAGCATGCTTGATCATGTTAAACTCGTCACGATGGGCCGGGAAGAACTCTCCTCTCCATGCCCAGTCCAAACGACGATCGCAAGTTTTGCCTGGACGATTGAAGTCGCAGACGGCACAGACTGCTTCGTCGACTATCGAGTCTGGTTGAAGCCGATTTGACAACATGATGTTGGGATACATGGCCGCAACGTCCAAATGGTAAATTAACGGGTTGTCGGTACGCTTCGGATCGTCCCGCAGAACTTCAAGCTGGGCCTGGATGGCAGCTTTGATTTCGTCGTAATTTGTTACATCTTCCAGTGAGGCTTTAGACTCCTCCACAATGCAGAAGACGAGGGCAGCATCCAAGTCATCAATGAGCTAGTAGACCACGTTAGAAGGCGACTCGGGCTCCATCAACACTACATACCTGTTGCACGGCGGACGGGACAATTTTAAAATCGGTTGCGATATCACTACGGAAAACGCCAGCTTCTAAAGCTTCGACGTGACCACCCACGTAGGTTTCAGAAGCTAGAAGATGACCATCGTACATGCTCCCATGCGTCTCTTCATGACGATTTGGCATTATAATTCCTCCACGGAAAGCTTCGACCTATGCAAAGCTATAAGCCAGAGGACGACGCAGGAGAACGCAAGTCTTACCATGAGCAAGGTCTCGCACAAAGTTCCACTACCTTTTCGTAAAACCTCATCCGGGTTCAGTGGGATGATGTTGCAAAGCGAAAAGATAAAGGGGTGAACATATTTCATATACAGATAATATGTTGCGACTGCATCGGAAACGGAGTACTGAGCCAAAATCTGTGGGTGCTCTGCCGCATAACTAAACCGCAAAATTGCGTCAGTTGCCTGGAGCCTTCAGATATAGAGACTTACGGCGTCATTAATTCGGGATCAAGTTCAATGGGATTGTACCCAAGTTTGTAAGTTGTGACGGCCTTCAAACCCTGACTTCCTTGGGGAAGATATGAATCACGCTTCACCCAACGGAAGCAGTCCATATGCACGCAGGTCCTACTTTTATACTCATCTTCCGAATCCTTGGAAAACCCGGTTTCGAGAAACATGTCGATACCGTTCTGCTTCGCTCGAGCATCGAGGAACGGAAAATCGAAAAAGTCACCGTTGAAAGTGGCAATTACAGTCGGTTTAAACTCCTGTATGCTAGAGAAGAATCGCTTGATAGTCTCGGCCTAGAGGGAAGGTGTCAAGAGAGCATTAGCGAACCAGTTCTTCACGCACCTCGTTAGGTTCATTAAATGTCGTAAAAGGACCTTCGTATCCTTCCTTAGGAGTATATTCAAAGTCTTCTATATCCTCGCCGACTATCTCCCTGTTAACGATGAGATATCCTTGCCCATCCACCATATAAGATATCATCATAACTTGATCAAGGTTCTGGTCGGGGAACTTCAATGGAGCCTTCGTCGTCTCTATATCGTATGCCATAACCACCGGATCCGCACGCTTGACACGTTCTGGTATTTGCTGGAAGACCGGCTGGCCAGCATTAAACGTGACGCTATACCAAAGCCCGACTCGGATTTCGTTGTCGATTGCAACACGTAGGTAATAGGGCACGTCGTATTCACGAATGTCGACGATACCTTCCCGAGGGTCTTGGTCCCGTGAACCAGCGCCTCGCGCATTTCGACCAATGTAATCCCATTCGTCTGCCATTTCAATGTCCATATCTGCGTTGGCGGTTGCGTTAACCACCTCCGCATAGACATCGACTGCATCGCGTTTTGCACTATTGGCAAGTGCCAACGGAAGGATGTCACGTCTCACGAACAAGAGGTCCGAGATGTTGCGAAAGCAGAGCCGCAGGTAAAGTCGCTGGTGGCCCATCAAATGGTTTGGTAGTTTCAAGTCTTCCTTTTTCTGGCGTGTAACGCGATACACCTTCCCTTCATATTTCTTCAGGAGATATTCCTCGATGCTAGATTCGGTCCCAGGCTTGACAGTCATATCGTAAAAATTCTGTACACGTTACTCAGATGCGAAACCAAACGTACCTTGCATGCGATGTTGAAGTAAGGCTCGTACCGAAAAGTACATTTAAACATGCTTCCATCATCTTGAATGAAATAATAATCCACAGCAGCTCTGCCACCTTCCCATTCTGGGTCTTTTACAAGTGTCTGAATGCAACAGATTAACGTCACCACAATTCCAATAACGAAACGGCGAAACGCACGGTGTGCATGTTAATCAACCATCCTACTTTCGTTTCCTGTTTGGAACCTTCCTCTATCTTTGCAAACCCAAGCTTCTCGTCGACTTCATCGTTCACTGTGACCCTTTCGAACCTCTCTGCAGCTTGCGTTCCATCGTCTTCCCTTTTGGGTGCAGGACCCGCGGCTGCCTGACTAGATGAACCTCCACGCCCCCGTCCTCGTCCACGCCAACTAGAACGACCACGAAAAGAGTTGTAACCACGTCCCCCAGCACGGGAGGACGTTAGCCCGAAGGTACCACGACCTCGAGCCATTTTAGGTCGTGATGGGATGGGGAGGAAATAGTCTTGTCGCGTGTCGTCACGCGAATGTCACAACAAACGGAACGCGCCTCGCGTTCAAACATTCCCAGCAGTGAAATACAATATTTTGGGCTTTCAACTCCAATTATCATACACCTCATTTCATCTACCAAGAAGTATCCTATGACAAAACAAGCAGGGATAATATAACTCGAATAAAGAGAAACAGATTTTTTAAAATAATACGAAGATAAAGGCGTATCTGTGGGTGGTTTACATCGGTATTTCGTAGGTGTCATAGACTGCACGCGTAACAAAGGTCGTGTGCCAGTCGCAAAGATATCGTCGCAGGACGTAAACTTTAATAAAATAGGAGTCCAAATCGTGATCGTGGAATAGATATAAAAACAGATGTCCAGCACCTTGCTTAATCATTCTCATCCTCCTCTGTCACTGTCGGCCATCTTGACCCAGCAATCCCTGTAGATCGCCCGAGTTCCACACCATCCGCACTTTGTCGTGGCCGGAAACTTTCTCTTCGCGCACGAGACCCTTTTTTCGCCAATCCAGCTGGATTGACAGCCAGTTGGGATTTGGAATTACTCGGATACCGAGAGCCAGAGGAACCATAACCGCCTGAAACGACAACTGACGTGCTCCGCCCAGCTACATAAGCAGAACTGACTGTTGACGGTAGTCGACCATGCCCAAGAGAGTGGTGCTGTGTGCCAGGCCGCGGTACGGGCATGGCGATAGGCGTTGGTCGAGGTAACGAAGAGCCGTTGCCAGAGGATGGTTTACGCGTGTTCCTCGCGCCGGGTGATGGTTGTCGTCCATTACCACCCTTATTTGTCCCAAGAGGTGCTCGTCCTCCGCCCGCTGGTGTTGTTCTCCGCTGACTTGACGTTGAGTCTCCCAACTTCTGTCGCTTGTTAGGCAATGATTGCGAGACTCCGCTTGACCCAGGGCGAACGGCGGGCGTTACAACTCCTGTCTTCGTCGTCCCAGGTACATAACCTTGCGCTGAGTTGACCGGCGTGGTAGACCGAGGAGGAACTGAACCCGCTCTCGCCGGTCGTCTCTTGTTTTCTTGATCAGCCGCGCTGACAATTTCCATCAGCATCTTCAGGATGCTCTCTCCGTTGACTAGGAACGGATGTCCTGTTTCCTGTTCCCATGCTGGAATTGAATTTAGGAGGTCTAGCTCCAGCTAAAACACCTCCGTCAGTGACGATGTCGAACAGTCATGAGAAGACGTAACTCACCCTGGGCTTTTCTTTCTGTACCCGCTTGCGCATCTTCTCCTCTCGTAGAAGTCGTCCCGGATCTCGACCTCTACCAAGGAGACGGGTTTGGTCAGATGCGGCAGCGGCGAGTTCCTTCTCCTCTGAGCATATATCGAAATATTTCTTGATACTCGCCAATAATGGCGCCTTCAATCGACGTTCCTCCTTCAATCGTCGGATTTCTTCTTCGTGAATAGACAGTAGTTCTTCAGTGTGTTCGTCTGAAAAAAATATAACCATCTGGGCCGGGAAAATATGAAATCAAGCCGTACCGTCTGCAAATGGCGCAAAGTCCCCTCTTTCATCATCGCCAACCATCAAGTCATCCCATAACCTGACTATCTCCTCCCGGGCACTCTCTATGAACGCACCCATCCGTTCTCGTTTCAGCTCCAGCATACGTTCAAGTTCTTCCTCGTATTCCCTTATAGTTTCCTCTGTAGATCCTTTATGCATGTCCACGAACGCGTCCATGGCAACGTCATCAACGCCAAGTCTCCGCCAGAGCCCTTCCAGTTGATCATACATGGCTTGGATATGGGATTCTCTTCGTCGCTTTGTGTCTTCTAACGAAGACTGAAGTGATGCTGTCCACCGTAATAACCCTGGAGTTGGTTCTACATTCTCGAGGCCAAAGGGTACGGATTGACCCTCTGTCAAGGCCTCGTCATCTGCTTCTTCGAGCCGAGCCATAAAACGAGCCAAGATGCGCGGGTATTCCGATTCTGGTGTAGTTGTCTCATCCCGAAAGAGGAACGGTGTAATAGGCCTTCCACGGCAAGCGGGCGTCGGTGTTGATATAGCAAATGGATCCGATGAGGAAGAGGAACCAGGGCGAGAGGAGGTTGATGAAGATGCCAAGGAAGAACTTGACATGCTGAGGTCCTCCAGGGCTGGTGGGGACATTCCCAGTTCTGTATAAAGCCAGTCAATTTGGATCAAAGTCGTCGACAACTGTGTTAGGCGCTTGGTCTATCAACTTCAAGTCAGTATATTGAAGGTACGGCAAGAATGAGCCATACCACTTCAGCCTTTCCACGAACCAGTTCTTTCTCCAATTTCAAAAAACGCTCCGGAGTCACGTCTTTATTGGTATCAGACGCGCTTTTCCCCGGAGCAGGGGAAGGGTCTAGGACATCTCGAGCGAAGTAGTCTGCGCCTAGAGTACGCGCGAGGGTGTTCAACCGGTTGGTCAACGTTGCCAAATGCTCCAATTTGGTGTGGTACATCTGGCAATACGAATATGAGCAACGTTTGACTTCAAATGCCACAAACCACACACCTGGCGCAACTTTTCCTGAAATTCAGAAACCATCTCGAATCGTTTGGGGAGGTTCTGCTCCTTCCTTAGCTCCCCGAGACTACTTCCCGTCGCCTTTGTATTTCCTCCCAATGCCCTCGTATACTGCAAGCAAGCATTCTCGACCTCCTCACATTTCTCCATCCATTGCTCCACTTCCTTCTTCCGACCATTAACTGATGATTCCACCTCCACCATCAACTTGCGTTCCAGCGCTTTCAGATCATCTTCGATTGCGCTAGGCGGTAAACCGAGTTGTGCGTGTAGAGTGGGTAAAAGTTGTGTTTGATTCTGGAGATGCGTGTGCAAAGAGTTCAACAGCGAGGTCAATGTAGGTGGTGGCGTCATTTCGCCTGATTGCGTTCGTCACCGGTGAGCCTGATGTTCGACCAGAGCGATACGTAGCACAACAGATATTGAGCACTGAGCCGGGGGTTGGTTGTAGCGAGCGTTACGGCACGAACCACAATCGCGCCGCGGTTCAACACATCACGTGACCGCGACCTAGCCTAAATTGGCGCGGTGGCATGCGACATGTTCTCTAACCGGTTTGTGCAACGCCCTCGTCACGGTTTGCCATCAGAATATCTCCTCTTCGGCGGAGTTTTCTGCCATGCTCAATCACCAGGGCTGGATATCCGTATATTCGTACCCGGATCTATCATGCTGGCTCCCACATGAGCAGGATCCATCTCAGTTAAAAGACCCTGGGTTTGCTTTCAAAAACCCCCAACCAGCCCCCAGTCATCATGTCCACAGATATCGTCCAGCTCGGCGAACTTATCTCCAAGTCCATCGCGACTATCGTGAAAACTTGTGAGGATAACAAGATCACCATCCCCTCCTTGACGGATATCGATGCTCCTGCTTCGGAGGAACTTTCCAAATTCCCCGCTGCCGTGGACGCAGTGAACATCATAACAGCTGCTGCGGCACAGCTCGTAACCACCATTTCACCCCGTCAGCATTCTCTCATGACATTGGCTAACGCGGTACGTGCTGGCTTAGCCCCTCTCTCGGTGGTAGCTTTGACAGTCTCCATCAGCATTTCAGGACTGCAGCACTTCGCGTTGCCATCGCGTGCAATATCACAGAAATTTTGCGCGAGGCAGGATCGCAGGTGACACTTTTTATAACCGTTTTGTCTTTTGTTCTTGCTCTGACAGCATCGATCTACCCCTATGCTTTCAGGGTTTGCACATCAACGACATTTCCGCGAAGGCTAATGTCGATCCGATGAAGCTTGGTGATTTTTGTTCTTTCGTCTGTATACAAAGTTGCTGATCCGTCTTCCTTCCGATCACAGGGCGACTCCTTCGAATACTCACTCTTTTCCATGTCTACCAAGAAGTCACGCCGGATGTTTTTGCGAACACCCGAATTTCGTTGGGCCTTGATACTGGAAAATCTGTCGCAGAGCTCCAAGCAGAGTTCGTAACTTCTTCTACCCTGAGGTTACCAAATATTCATTTCCCTCGTATTTGCACAGTCCTACCCGGAAACACGCTGATACAGCCGGCAATGTCGCCATGATAGAAATCCGGTACTGTACCCAGTCTTTTCCAAGCTGGATCCTGAAGATATTCTAATGTCCAACCGTGATACAGACTGGATGATGGTGCCAAGGCAGCAAACGTCTTTCTTGAGCACATGCAGGACCCAAAGTCTGCATTCTCGTACGATCCAGCACTATCACCCTGTTCTCGTGCCTTCGGTATCGAGAAGACACTATGGGAGATCTACAGGAGTACGTTCGTTCTGTTAGTCACTGGAAAGCTATAATCTGATGGACATTGACCACGACAGTGCCTGAATACACTTCCAACTCGACTAGGCTCAACGTAGCTATGTATAGCTTGTCGAAACACAATTTCCTTAAGCCCCTCTTCTCAGGTATTGCAACTTGAATCTGTTACACCCCCTAGACTAACCCAATTCCAGTCCTTGATTGGAGTAAGCTTCCCCAAGACACTCTCGTTGTGGATGTCGGAGGAGGACTTGGATCCATCTCTTTGGCCTTGGCTCGCGCATTCCCGCATCTCAAGTTGGTGGTCCAAGACGATGCCGCCGTCTTGGCCGACGCGCCCAAGGTAGTCAGTTATGGTTGTTTCATGCATCCCTTACTTATAAATTTCAGCTCTGGTCGAAGGAATTCCCTGAGGCCATAGAAAATAAACGGGTTGAATTCCAACGTATGTATCCGTGCATGCCCCTCCTACCACCTGATCATGACCCGTTTTTCCCAGCCCATGACTTCTTTGAGCCTCAGCCAATTAAGAACGCAAATGTCTTCCTATTGAAGCACATTCTACATGACTGGGCCGATGCCTATGCTGTGAAGATCCTCAAACAGCTTCGTGCCGCATCAACTCCAGAGACGAAGCTCGTCATTGGAGATTTGATAATCTTGCCCTCGTGTCACGACCCCAATGCTGACGGCGACGAAGCCATCCCAGGCGCTGCAATCAAAGAAGCACCGGCACCTTTGCTCCCGAACTTCGGCGCTGCGAATGAATCTCCGTACTCTCTGGATTTGAATGTAGGTACCCAAGTTATCTCCTACGTGGCAGGCACTGACCACTCTGGTAGATGTTCGGCTTGCTTAATGCGCTAGAACGGACCTTGGATCATATCAAGCGCTTGATGAAAGAGGGTGGCTGGCGTATTGTCAGTATTTCGCGACAAAACCCACCATCCATCTTCTGGGAGGGAATTCTTGCAGTCCCAGCCGATGATTAATTATTTTTATTTCAAATATACTGAATGGTCTGACTACTAGATCGAAAAATATAGATGTTTTGCAATATACACCGGATAAATACCAGAGCGATTTCGCATCACACGACCATCGAACGACGTCTCCACACCCCACAAGTTCTCTTCGTGTTCCTTCCCATTCACAGAACTGCTGTCAGATTTTGAGCGCAGATCATACTGCTATGGTGCTGACCGGGACACGAGCAAAGGGTTGGCCCCTATTCTGTGCGTCCGATTCATTGTATCGATGAGCTCATTGCACCAACGTTCGCTGTCATTTACCAGTGATTCAAATACAACGTCAACTATGGCCCGAGGTAACACCCGTGGACCTGGCGAGATGAGCGGTATTTCCGGAATACTCGCTCCTAACAATACGCCTTCAACCTTGTCAACACCTCTTGTGATAGACCTGGCAATGCCCCTGCAGGCATTCGATGATTGAGGGTGATAGCTACCTGAAGGTGTTTCCACGCCATCCTTGACATCATTCATGCATGTTTTTGTCCACGCATAACGACATTTCGAGCCTGCAAAGTTTCGTATTTCAATCCAAACCTGTTTTCTCAAGCACAGCCAAAGGAAAGGACAAGTACGTCGTTAACCTACTCGCTTCTCTACGAAGGAATACCCGATCCTGCACCTGCAGGATTCTGCCAAGTTCCAAGTTTGAATAGCATCACGATTTTAGGATCTCAATCCAAGGGGTGTGAGTAATACAATCATCGGATTTACGATCTCCTGACAACCTCCAATACGACAGCCAACCAGAATAACTGTGGTTTATGTTCATCACCATCTATTTTAGAGGCCCCTACGTGGGTGATCTTTACACTCCTAGAGATAGTACGTTTCGCTCGGAAGGTGCCATAGTTATCCTAATCCCGGATTTTTCGGTTATATAGTGCATACGGGTTGAACCACGGCCTAACTTTGACTTTATCAGTGTGGCTACTCTTCCCGTTCGTCGTTCCGTCATCCCCATTCGAACGACCTACACAGGTTCTGCCGTAAAGACTCCCATTTGTTCGCCGCAGTTTATCCCTCTTTCCTCCACCGTCGTTTGTTTCCTAACTTCTCGAGGTGGATGAACCGAGGTGGCTCGCTTGCACCCGTCTTTTTGTGGTTTCTTTCGTCTTTGTAAGTTCCCTTTTTCCTCCGAGGGGTGCGAACGATGCATACCGTCGGAGAAGGTAAGGATATTGATCAGTGCGAGTGGTGTCAATGCCACACGTCGAAAGACACCGTCTATATGTTGTCAAATAACCTGCAAAAATCATAGCGGTTTGCCTTAGTGAATTCCTGACTCCCTCTTCACTCCACTCCTTTGCCCGCAGCTATCTATTTTTTTCCAGTTATCGTTTCTTCTCTCCTAGGCCGGCATGTTCCAACTTCCACTGCGCACCCCGCCCAAGAATACTCAAAGGGCACCATCAGCAGATCCACGACAATCAGTATTTTTACCTTCTTTTTTTCGCGAGCTCGCTCTGTCGCCCCTCCCACCTGGACGATTTGACACGATGTCGAAATCTGCCACATGGGCGGGAAAACGATTCATGACGTCCGGACATGTTCGAGCACAGCTTGTATTCTTAATGGGCTTGTCGGGCTACTAGAAATATCCCGCTTCGTACGGCTTCCTCGAATGTCCAGAATTTCACGGAACGGAAGGCGTTTTCCCGAGTCTCCGGCGGCTGCGACTATAGGAATGACACTTCCACTGTGGGGATGTACACACGTCTCCTTCAGAGCCTCGGTGCGTACAATATTACCCAGATTCTTCTCTGGTGGATGCGAAGTCCTTGATTCGAAAGCCGCTTGAGACATATTCACAAGGTAGAGCTACTCATACGACGCATATCCAATAGATACAATGCCTATAGTACAATTCGAGGTGCGTGTCTAGTCCAATAGTTATGCACAGTGATTGATATTACCGTAATGGTGAAAGCACACCTTCACAAAAATAATTGATATGCCCTGGGTTACAGCAACTCATGAATACGGTGAATCCAACGCATCTCGACAAAGCTTCGCGTTAGTATTACCAGATCCGGTTTGATGATGAGCCTGATATGTGAAGCAGAGCCATGGCTTCTAGGAATTGTCAGCCACATTATTCGAATACTCACAATCGAAGCAATGCTTCGTGTGATAAGCCGAGGGCGAGCGACTTGCATGAAAATTGCCGTAAGCCTATACGACGTACGTACAGATTTAGTGAAAGGCACCACATGGCGTCCAACCTGAGAGTGCATTGTCCTGGTTCAACAGGTCCGTTCAGCATGACGGGATCAGTTCACCGCTGGGATGTACAGACACAGAAGCCGCCAGCCAGGTCAACAGCGATTACCAGACGAGCCGGTTGTCCTCCAGTTCAGAACCTGGTTGGAATTTCTCCCTGAATCCCTCAGGTTCTTCTTCTCGTGAACGTGAAGTCTGGACCTGTGAAAGGCACGTCGTGTTATGATTCTAGGGCGAACACCCAGGTGGGCTTGGCAAGTTACTCGAATGGTGGCTTTAGGTCAACAGTGCTCACCAACCAATCCAAGCAGTAAGTGTGTCAGACGCCGACAACAGGGCCATCTTAGGATGACGACTCGAACTTCGATCCATCGGCCCGCAAAAAACGCAAAAAAAGTCGTGCTGAGTGCCGTGGAGAAGGTGTATCCTTCCGTAGTATCACACGCGTACGGTGATCCGAGCTAGTCGTGGCAACCTCCTGAAGCCAGTTACAGTAGGCGTGTATCCCCTAACTTCGTCAGCGACGCTCAAAGCAAAGGAAGAAACTTGAAGCTGGCATGACGGCGCTGATATGCTTGCCAAAACCCCATCCGCCGAGAATGAAGCTTGAGCTTGAGAGCCCGGGTCAGTACCTGTTGAGATATAGTACGCACCTTAAAGTGAGGGTGGCCAGTTTCTGTGGGGTGAAAGAAAGATGATAGTTGCAAGCCCAGCTCGCATGGGATCGTTGATATTCATTGATGGTCATAAGTACGAGATAACAGATCTCCTGCAAGTCCATGTCATGAGCGTGCATTCCGCGAAGTTACAGAAACTTCGAGAGGTGGCTTCCCAGCATCTTCACCACTCCCGCGCAGGATGGGTCCCCACTTCGCCCACCAATCCTCTACGGCCTCCGCTGCATCATACACAAAGGTCTCCAGCTCGCTACTCCATACTTCATTGGTCATACTGGCATCCACATCCGCCCAATCCGTCGTTTGCGAAGCAGAGCGCCATTCTTGGTCCCGTGTTTGTTGTTCTGGCCCCGGTGGGAGGAGGAGCAGGTGTCGCTTTCGCCTCTCCCACTCTGAAATTTTTTCGTAACGACCTTGCCGGGATTCTTCGTATCCGCTCAAGAAAGCTGGTACTTGACTGATATCCGTTATGCGAGAAAATAAACATCCAAGGAACTCGGCATCCTCGACTGAAAGGGCCGCTTTGTACTGACCCTCTGTCTAATAAACGCGCCTTTAGGATCAATAACAAAGAGGAAAGGGGGGTACTGACCATGAACGGATGTGCTGCTTCACCTACAAGCACAACTCGACCGTACTCGCATACTATGCTCTCGAGTTGGGGCTTATCACGATGAAGGCTAGCTGTGAAAACCTCAGCCTTGTGAAGTAATTTCCACAGTCTGAATGGATGTAAGCGGAATTCTAGAATTACATCAGACCGAGAACGAACCTTGGATCAAATTTGTGCTGCTCGAGTTCAAGTTCGCTGAGCGGTATCCTGTCGGACCAATCCTCGTTGAAGCGGTTATTCCAGCTGGTGCGGTTTGGAGAACAAAGCATCACAGATATTTCATTCCCTCCGTGCTGATGGTCGATATTAGTGGGCGGCCATTACAATAACAGTTGAACTCACGATTCGGCATCCATGCGCTATATAACCATCGCCTAGCCACACCGGCCACTGCAATAATGAGTGGCTGCGCGCTAGGTCATAAGAGGAGTGCTTACTTCTGAAGTATGTGCCAGCCATCGAAGGTCCTCATCCTCTTCCACAGCAGAACTCGGCAGTGTGAATGTGAGTGTCAGGTCACCTGAGCTGGGACAGCCCTCATCAAACCCTCCCAATGCATATTCCCGCACAATGCTCCTAGGTCCATCAGCACCGACTATCACGTCTGCAGATACTCTATCTCCATTCTCGAGTGTAAGCGAGAGAGAATCTGAGTTGACCCCAAGAACTCTTGTGTTGAACTGAATTTCAACTCCTGACTGGACAGCAAGATCATAAAGCATCTTCCAAAGATCCCCATGCTAGATTTCCGCGCTGTCAGACATGGTCTGCGGAACCGGGAATACGAGTGGGTCACGGACCTGGAGGGTTAAGAAGTCGGCCCCTAGTTGCTCAATGAGCTTCTCGTGGAATATCATCGATGCAATCCCCTCCCCTGTCACGCCTGGTTCCTTGATTACCCAAAGATGGCAAGAGTAGAGTGCTCGTTCCATACCTTCCAGCATCGTGAGCCCCGAACACTTCACTCCAAGTTTTTCGAGTGATGGTGATAGCCCCCAACGGTTCAAAATCCGTGTCATATTTGGTGGTGACCTGGATAAGCTGAGTAGACTCCCCTCCTGATGGCAATGTAGACATACCTCAACCCCCCATGGCTCTGAGGTTCGTATGGATATCAACGCGACGCCTTGCTGGAGAGGGAAAGAACGTACAATTGTATTTCCACTACTCGCCTCGAACACCGTGACACGATGTCCTGCTTGTTGCAATGCGTGAGCAGCGGCTAGGCCTATAGGATCGCTGTGAGTCTCACGAACACAGTCAAAACCCTTATCGGGATACTGACCCGATATGCTGCCCCCTACGACGAGGACTTTGAGCGATGAACTAGCACTCGGGACGGAATTGGTCATGTTGACAGATCTGAAAGTTGAAGATAGATGGAGGAAGGTGCGAGGAAGACTGGGGGGTAAGAGCGCGCCGGGTTCATTATATATCACTATAGATAGGTGTCAATATAGAATTGTAGAAGCATTCTGGCAACTTACGATTAAGTTCCCAGCCGCCGATGATGCCCACATTCTGCCAGAAGCAAAGCCAAGCGGATTGCCGAATTCCCGCGGGTTACGTGCTATGCACAACTGGCACGATTTGCCCAAGGACAAA
The DNA here is from genome assembly GCA_004369065.1 of Pluteus cervinus. NCBI lineage: Eukaryota > Fungi > Basidiomycota > Agaricomycetes > Agaricales > Pluteaceae > Pluteus > Pluteus cervinus. Next base: position 29,161 of record ML208316.1, on the reverse strand, counting down.
GGTCAATTGATATCACCAAGAAGGAGATGTTTTGTTTTAGTGATGATCAAACTTACTGGCCCGGGACATCACCAGTGACGAGTATTTTTTGCTTCTAAATATGCGCACCTTGGATCGCGTTTCAACGTGCAATTGTCGAGGCCCTCGAGGGGCCGTTTGGCAAGTGTGCTCAAAGTTCGCTGTCAATTACCAAACCGCCGATCATAGAGGTCATGATGAATTCCGTAAGGTCGAAGACCCAGAAACACAGATGGTTTGAGCAAGATGAGACGAATCTATAGCAACGGCATGACAGGTTGTCAGACAAGTGGACAAACAGCGGCGATTTCGACATACCTGTATCTTTTGGTCCAAAGACCTGTGCAGCCGTCATTGGCCCTCGATCGAACACGAGAGATCCGGTGAATTGAAGCTCCAGTTACAACATATATGGCACCCGGAGTCTCTGTAAACAGCGTATAGAGTGGCACACGTCAGTCGCTACGTATCTTATCAGCGTTTCAACAAAAAAAGACCAAAGGAAGATCGTAAGCACACCCACTGGCATTCTACGGGATACTGGCTGTGAACTGAGTGAGCAAATATCTGGCAAATGGCCTTGGCGACCGAGAACAGTTTTAGTTCAGCTTGATTCATTGCTTGCTACTAGTTCGCGGGGGTGTGGTCAAACAAGGACTTCGACGACGGTGTCGCGATGAGAATGAAGAAACAAGGTACTCAGGGTCGTTGTTAATGTCCAGTACGTCATAGCATCCATTTTCCTTCCTTCAAGGAGCTTCGAAAATCCTTCACTCGAGTGCGGATTTCGTTCGATGCAGTTGTGGTAATCGTCTACCACTGGGAGTTTGGGGCAACACGGCGGCAACATGACACCGAAACCATGCAACGCGGCCTTGGCTGTGCCATTCATTCCGGAAGAAAAGGTAAAGTATAAATTCATTGCTTATGCTGAAGTGGTACTGGTATACATAATATAACGTCGACAGACACGCTCGGTAATAATAAAGTACGATGTTTCAATATAGGTCCGTGGTGTTTCGTTTTTTTTTTGCGTTGAAATCTAAGTTATATATGCTACACGAATTTTGTTGACCTCCTTGTTGCGAGATTTTTCCATATGACAAGGTAGCAGGCCGATCCTGCCAATACACTGACCTAAGATGCGTGTCAGGATTGTGTAAAAACGAGTGCATTGCTGAACCACACGTACGGAACCAAAAATAATTGGACGGTGCCAGTGATATTCTGGGGCTTCGAGCAGGGCTCCGGCAATAGGACTACCTGTTAGCAATGCCGACCCAAGAGTGAAGGACAAAACACCAAGCCGCATTCTGCAAGGTATATCAGTAAAGTGAGATATCACAGCCAGTATGCATACCCTAGATCAGACAGGTCTTTGCGGGATGAAAAACAAGCAGCAGCGGGTGCTGCGAGTGAAACAGCTGAGCGTCCAAGTTGTTAGACACGGATTGAAAAAATTACAAGTTACGAACCACCACCAGAGAAAAACCCATAGGTGATTGCGAAGCCGAGTACGCCTGGAGTGGTCACAGCACCGAACATCGCAAAGATAATCCCGGCTGAACATATCGAACAAAGAATTAAGACTGGAAAGCGCGTTAGATAGACTCTGGTGCGAAGGATCAAAGGCGCACCGTTTACAGGGCCATAAGCATCAGCAGCGAAGTTGGGAAGTGTCCGCCCGAAGATAGACGCAGCATTCATGATAGTTATCTGGTTTACAGTTATCATCGTGTGGACACGATACCATTGCATGACCGCACCGAGTATTTCGTCAATAGGGCGGGAACTTGACCGTTAAGGTTGGTGTATAACTGTAGGTAAAAGACTAAGGGGTATCAAGGCGCGGCAACAGTAAGAAGAACTACACAAACAAGGAACGAATACACCCCAGAATACCTTTAATATAGTTGTCAGTGCTTATCAGACCGTTCAGAGTTGGACACGAACCAAAAATGTCCCCAAGACATAGATCATAAAGTTGACGTCATGTAAAACTTCCCCAATCAACGAGTCTGCCTGCCCCTTCTGTGAACGAGGAGGAAGCCTCTTTCGCATGATAAAGTTTGCGATGATCAAAAGTCCAAGATCCAGATATGCAACTGCGCTATTTCATGAGATCGAGATCAGGTGAATGAACCAATGCAGATTACTGGGTAACCCTACCGCACGGCGAAGCCCCAGGACCGCCCAAAGAGATTATTCAACATGACCGGATAGAGGCAACCCCCGAGGCTTGAGCCTGGTGTGGTTTAGAAGCAGGTACGATATATTGCGTGCGAACTTGCCTGCAATGACAAGCCCCATGGCAACCGACCGCCTTCTTCGAAAGTACTCGGAAACGACGGTGAGGGATGGCAAAAACAAGCAGCCCATGCCTATGCCCATTCCCACACCTTGAGCTAGAAAAAATTGATAGAAATGATGGGGCTGGGCCAGAGATAGCATGAACATCCTGTCGTGCCGTCAATGCTGCAGCACACATCGAAGGAAAGTCGACGCACGAGAATATTAACATACAAGAACCAAAGGCCAAGCAATGGCGAAAATATCCTGCATCAAAAAGCCTGCTCGCGGGCAAACCAATGGCGAATAGGAAGAAAACTTGTGTAGATCCAATCCAGCTGATGGTCGATGGGGAATGTTCATTCAACAATACACGCTGTTAGAGTGGTAAATCTGCATAGACCCAAAACATCCCGGGCCGGAATCCTAACCGTATACACATCCTGGTAAACGCCGAATGACTGCACAACACCAAAAGTGCAGAATGTCGTCATGGACCTTCGGGTTGTCTGGATTTAAGATTGGAACACAAATAAGACGGCGCACCCTCCAATCACTGTTAGCCAAGCCTGCGTGCCTCCCTCAGGGAAAGGCGATGCAGCCAGGGTGCTCGAGTCCATCTCCGTTTGTCCAGGCATAGTACCCTCCTTGGCTTCGTGTGAGGGGACTGAAGACCCGGAGTCAAATGTAGGAGCAAAGCCACGCCGTTCTGCACTTTCGGCGTCGACTTGGGGCATGGTTATGGTCAATGAAAGGCTGAGGGTGTCCCAGTCTCAAGCCATTACTGTCGTGGATAGTTAACAAGCACGTTTTGGGTCAAATTCCCATGTGTGTGTGCTACGGCATATCGGCGAGTGCTTCGTCTGCAACTTCTCGTCTGAGATTACAAGTTGACATCTGCAGTCATATTTATATGACAGCTTTCTCACCGTGATATTATCATCTGAGTCGCCCTAACGAGTGGTCGGTGTACAAGAACAGGGCGCCGATGAAAAGGCAGCTCGTATTCGTGAGGCAACGGGGATTTCTGTTGAAACCCGATGATCGAATGGAGTTGGGGACTTGTTTGTAGAAAGCTTTCAGTGCCTGTGTAAATCGGCCCGGTCCCTAAGATAGACCGAAGTGAAGACGAAGCCGGGGAGCTGGCTTCACTCCACCACGCACTTTTCGTGTGGCGAAAGGCACGCAGCTACTGGAGGTGACTGACGGTTCTGGCGTTGACATGCACACCTTGTCGTCGGGATTTTACTCCTCTAATTACAGCAGCAAATGAGCAGCACGTTTCAGAGTTTCTTTCATGGAGATTAATTGTAACAACTCACCATTTCGATTTGGATGCAGGAAGACCGCACTGTTGCCACTAAGGAGCAAATCTCTCTGATATTATACCACTGGGTAGTGTTCTATTTTACCAACGAGTCTGTCATATCCCCGGATAGCATTCTGCCGTGGTACGTCCGTTGGGATAGAATGCCCGAACCACCTGATCGATTCACGGACGTTGTTGTACTCCTTCACGAGGCGTCATGCCGATAGAAAGGACATCAGAGGAGAGGATAAAAGATATGTCTAATTTGTGCCGCAAATCCGAACATGGTTGGCGTTGAACAGGTTGCTGCTGAAGCGCTGAAGTTGAAGGGATCGTGGAAGACCGACGCGTGGTGCTGCGATTATGTCATGAGTGGCGAGTGGCGGGCAAGAAACTTTCCAAGTCGCGTCGCTTTCCCTTCCTCCTTGTTGGACACACAGGCTATACAAAGCACCGAAGAGCTGCACTCGGATCATCTTATCACAAGTGTTCATAAATGGTATTGAACCACTCGAACGAACCATGCACTTCGGGAAGATTGATGAGTGAAGGTGAACCACAGTGTGAACATCTGTCGCACCCCACACTCACGAATATAACCCGAACGTCGCGGGTTCAAGTCCGACAGAATTTCTCGGTTCTGACCAAGGACCAACACATCTACTTCTGAGAACACGTCAGGTAGGCGAAGAACCTGTTTGAGTTACCACTCTGTGACGGCAAACCCATGCTGGTATGGACTCCCGTTATGCAGTTACAATCCGGCTAACCGCCAAATTTAGCCTTACAGATATTCTGAGCAGATGAATGTTACCTTTTTTTTCCGATCTCATGAGATGTATCCCAGATCCTGGATTTCTCTGCTCTCGCCTCGTGGCCTTTCCTTTGGCAGAACGGTCCTGCAAGATCGATTGGGAGCTAATGTCATTTGTCTCCGTAAGATAACACAATGTGTCCAACGATGGAATATTTAAAGGGGGAGCAAACGATATGTTTCTCCAACATGTCCAGCCAACTCCTCCACCATTCCCTCTTTCAGCTGAAGCCGGAACGCCTTTCCCCTGATGATCGCGTTGCTCTATCGTATCAGAGGGCGCGGCTTGTTCTACAAACCTATCGTATGGGCATATTTCCCTAATCTTGCTCTTGCCTCTGACCGTATCCGTAGGTTTGACTGCTCAGGATGTTGAGCATTGTAGCCCAAAATATTGGTCCATGATGACGGACCCCATATGTTCCCTTGATATTGCCATGTTCACGATCTTGGCCGCACACGTCGGACTAACAATCGGTACTTTGTCAAGGCACCTCAAAAAGCGTCCCGACCTCCGACCCCTGGTTGACCAACTCCTCCGTTTCGACACAGTCGGAATCTACCTGCTGACAGAGAGAGGGCATGGCCTCGATGCATTCAATATTGAGACAACAGCGACAAGAACTAGAGATGGCTACATTCTGAACACACCTCGGGAGGAAGCGGCGAAGTGAGATTTCCCTACTATACTAATACCTGATGGCTGCTCATGATCGGGGCTTCAGATTCATGCCTGCGTCGACACCATCGTTTGGTATCCCAAAGGTCGCACTCGTTATGGCCCGCATGATCGTGAACGGCGAAGATCGTGGATCTCGATTCTTCGTTGTCCCAGTTTGCAATCAATACGAGATGTATCGCGGAGTTGAATCCATCAGACTCCCACCACGAAGTGGCACTGCGCCTCTCGACTTTTCCATTACCCGATTTAACAATGTTCGCCTTCCCTTTTCCGCTCTCGTTTCCTCGGATATTAATAACATCGTAAAACCGACTCGGCCTTTGGAGGCGTGGTGGGACGAGATTTGGCGCATACAAATGGGAACTTTAGCTGTGCCCGCCCCATGGATATCAGCTATGAAAGCTGTTGCCTTCATCGGGGGCAAATACTCGATGCATAGATGCATCCTTGGAAAACGAGATCAGCCCGTACCCATCATCTCCTTCAGAACACAGCAGCGGCCGGTCCTCGAGGCAACTGCGGTGAGCATGATCATGGCAAACTGGTTTCCACTGGTAGTCAACGACGCCATGGACAAAAACACGGATCCGCGTATCAGGCATGCACTAGCTGTTATAGCGAAAACGACAGTTTGCCGTCATTTCCAGCGGAGTGTCGCCGAGGTTTCAGAGCGCTGTGGGGCTCAAGGAACATTTGAACAAAATTATATGGCCAAAATTGAGGTATTACATTCCTTCGTTGACTCGACATCGTAACTGACGACCTGTCATAGAATGACGGGAAAGGTGTAATCATCGCCGAGGGCGATGTGCTCACACTCTGTATTCGATTATTCTCGGAGCTAGTCCAACAGCGGTACACTGTACCTCTCCCAGATCCAGGAGAATCACTTCTCGCCCGTCACGCGTCGGCCCTTCTGCAAGAAAACATTGATGTGCTTCATAGTTTGAACTGCGATCACCGCAGTGAAGCTTTTAATGCCTTCATCCTTCCACAAAGCCAGATGGTAGTCGAAGCCATGGGGCATGCTTTGGCATATTCGGCAGCGCTGCGTGCCCACCTTCCTCAACCTATACTCGACGTCTACGAATGCGCTGTGATCCGGCAAGACCCAGCCTGGTTCTCGGAAAACGTCGGTCTGTCCAGGATGCACCAGCGTTTACGAGACGACCGGGCTATAACATCTATGTTGCCCGACCTCTCAAGGTACCTCGACGACTTGCAGATAGAGGACTACGTTAGTGCACCCCTGGTGTCAGACCAGGCATGGAAGACGTACTTGGCAGAGCTACCTGTCCATTCGGGGAGAGCAACGTCGGATCTACAGCTACAGCAAGCGATGCTGTGAAATCATACATCATGAGTCGGACACTATTTACATAGGGTATTTATTTTATTCTTATCTGGTAGTGTATCAAACTAGTCTTCCGTCATCTGTATTTATCATACGTACACTTACTTATTCCTGGCGCAAAGTTCCTGATTCCATTAAGTATCAGTATGACTGTTCCTTGCACGCCTGCCACGAAAATGACATGCCTTCTAAAACCAAGAGTCAAGGCTGGCGTCGGTAGTTCCTGGGCATCAAACCGCGTGTCTGTGGATCGAGGATGAAAAGTGCCATCGAGTCGATGTCAGACTGAGAATTTGCGATAACCACATAGTCAGATACAGCGCATCGCAGGAGAAATGTTACTGGCTTTAGTGCCATTCACAGTCCCAAATCCCACAGCAACTCCACATCAAATGAGAGGAAGTGCGTGTGCTTTAAAAACATGCGGAGTGTACACCCCTCACGAATGTCCTTTAAGTTCAGTGTCTCAACAAGGTCAAAAGCCCGTGAGACAGCCCGCACCAAGGTCTGTCGTCCCTCTGAATTTGAGGAAGTTGGTGTCCACTTGATTCCCGGGACTGAGGGAACCATTATCATCATAAACGAGGGGTTTTGTCGTACATCCACGGCCGAAGCCATCTTACGCAGAGGACAAGGATGCACCTCGGAACACGAAAAGTTGGAGTTTCTAAGAAATTTAGCTACGCTCGAGCTGACAAGTGATAGAAGTTGGCCGAACGGTGTGGATCCCTCATCAAAACTTGAAGCTTGGCAGATAACTTTTAGAAGGCCTGTCTTCTCGGGCTCAAATCTGATAGTACCAGATGATGGTGCAAGACGTGAGAGAACAGGGTGGTGCTGCAAATATCATGAACGAGGCGCAGCCCACCAGGACTTGCTCGTTGATGGGACCAGGACGGAGTGCGGTACGATGTCTGCTCAGCCCAAAAGCTGGAGAGATGGACTGAAGGTACCAAGACGGGATGGTTAGTCTCCAATCAAAAACGAATGAATTTAGCAGGTCCCAAGAGGTCATCAAGAAGCCTGACCAGTATCGGGATTACAAGGAGCCTGTTGACAGCGGCAGAAGAACGAGAACACATCGACGTACTAGCAGAAAGAACTTTTCGGTCCCAGCCCGCTCAGTCCGAAACAAACGCGCCAGATGTCATGACCCTTTCGAGGTCTTCTCTTGCAAGCTGTCAAAGAATTCCGTCACATCACTCTCATTCACTGTTTTCCCTTGCTGCGCGAAAGGACGCAGATAGTTCACCAGGCGATCTCTGTAAAATTGCGTCATACTCTTGTCATGTGTTGAAGGTGGTCATGAACTTACCGCATCTGATTGAATGCATGTATCCCGTCAATTGCCCGATCGCGTGGGATACGCGACAGCGCGCGCAGTCCCAGCTCTTCAAATGATAGCGCTATTTTCGACAATTGACACAATCGCTCAAGAATAGTAACAAAGTAAAAATACCTGAGTCAGGATCTTCAGGCGGCTCATAGGTATCCTCCTCTTTCAAAAGATATGGATGGGCACTGAGTATTGCTGAACACTAAACCGGTCATGGGTAAATTTATAGAGATAACAAATGAGTGGCTTACTTCATTGCAATGACACCACCGTTCCCTGAAACCCTCTGTCAGAAAGAGGTCTCCCGTTCCCAACGAAGTTGTCGCATTTGGGTCTTCAGTATTTGAAAGAATTGTTTGGGCGACTGGATTCGGCGGAGGCGCGAGGCAGTTCGCCGAAGCAATAGGGGATGAGGGACGAGGACGCTTGCCGTTTGGTTCTCCTTCCGGTGGTGTTGAAAGACGCCGCTTACTGCCAGTCATGGGCTGCTCCTCGAGGTTCTCTACATCGACAGGGCCATTTGCACTGTCACCTAACCGAATCCACTCCTCGTCTAGGCTCTCCCTATAGACTATGATAAAGCCGTGGCAGCCCGCGGATTTCCTCAAGATCGGAATCTTGGTGACACAACTCCCGCAGACGAATGCTTCATAATCCAGGGAGGAGACCAGGGCAGGTGGTAGACTGGATGAAGATATGTCCGATTCTGCGTCGTCCCCATCAGATGTTTCTTGCTCTCTTACTGTTTTTTCCGCTTCTGGTGTCTCACCGCGAAGTGGCGGGCGCTTTCGCAAATTACAACAGGATTCGTGAAACCAATCCTAGAGAACGATCAGTAGGTCATTCCCGACGGGGTTCATAAAACGAACCTCACATGATAGACATTGTATCATGGTCTCTCGTTCCTTCTCTGCGTGGTAGGGTTGACTGCAGCGACAAAAAACACCCTTGAAGTTTTGACCATATTGATTTGTCGTATTCTCCACTTCCTTCTTTGGATGAAGTGTGCAAGAATGCTCTATCGAAGTAGTTGGGCAATCACAACGGAAATTCCGCTTGGGGAATCTGGATGTTTTGGTGTTCGTTCGGGAAGAAGTCAAGAAATAAACTCGGCACCTACAATTCGAGTTGTTCATGATTAGTATGGCAAGCTATTGAGCAGGCAGAGCAAATCCCTCGACTACTGGAACACGTCAAGCAGAGATAGACGGCCTGCCTTCGACGAAGTCAATAGCTGTTCAAGAAGGATAAAGTAACTGTGTCGAACCTCAAGGGACCAAGATCATATGTGCACTCGGAAAATGAGTGCGGTAGGGCCAGCGAGGCCTCCTGTAGCAAGTCATCCTGTGATTGCAAGTATTCAGAAAGCGTCGAGGTGGACTCGGACATGATGAAGTAATTGCTGGTTGAGCAAAAACAAAAGTTCCAGGACGCGCTTACTGGGGATACTATGATTACTAAGCAGCGGCCCGCCGGGTCACTAGAGCCGATCATGCTGGCCACGGGCTGGCTTAAGCCCTGGTGACGTCGCTCTCCAGATACCAGAAGACGTCGAGGTCAGCGTCCAACATATTTACTATTGTAGGTATGCAACCCGCTGCCACCGGAATACTTCCTTCCGCGAGTTCCGTTCACCAACCGTTCCGGTAGATTTCATCTCGGAAGTCGTCCGGAAGCCTGAGTCCTATATCAATAAAGCAGATTCCGCCTTGACTAGAAATCAACCTCTCACAACCACTATTCAAGATCATGTCGAGCGTTACACTATCAGCAAAAATATGGGAAGACAAGAAACCTGATCCCATTCTCCTGACTTTGTTCGCCAATCGCTTTATGAGCGTCGCGGAGGCAATGGGTCGCTCTCTCCAACAGACCTCTATCAGCACTAACATCAAAGAGCGGCTTGATTTTTCTTGTGCTCTCTTCGCACCAGATGGCGACCTTGTTGCAAATGCACCATTTATCCCGATTCATCTGGGTTCGATGAGCTTGTGAGTGTCGTTCCCAGTGCTGTGTGTTTGGACTCAATTCTCCAAAGCGCCGTCAAATACCAGATGAAGCTTCACGAGCATGATCTCAAAGAAGGAGACGTGCTTGTGACAAATTCTCCGCATGCTGGTGGATCGTACGTCATGCCCGTTCAGTTCTTATCTTCATAAGCCAACAGGTACCAGACATCTACCAGACATCACCGTCATTACTCCTGTGTTTGACAATAAGTCGAAGGAGATCATATTTTTTACAGCTTCTCGGGGTCATCATGCCGATATTGGTGGAATCCTTCCTGGCTCTATGCCACCAACATCAGTGAATATCTTTGAAGAAGGAGCGGAAATCGTTAGTTTCAAGATTGTCGAAAACGGTATATTCAATAGGGAAGGTCTCCTCGACTATATGGTCGAACGTCCGGCTCGATACCCCGGAAGTTCAGGGTGCAGGAATATCCGCGATGTTGAAAGTGACCTCAAGGCTGTATGTGCTTTGACTGTCTACCTTCGAAATGCTGAAATATTTGTCTTCAGCAAATCGCAGCGAACTTCAAGGGTATCCAACTGATTCATGCCAGTACGCGATTCCCACTCCCAATTCCTTCGATAAGCACATCTGATGCCTAGTTTAGTTGTCGACGATTACGGCCTTGAGGCCGTTCAGGAATACATGTACCACATTAGGAGGAACGCAGAAAATTCTGTCCGAGATCTACTCCGCGATGTTGCCGAGCGTGCAGGTACGAATGTGCTATCTGCCGTGGATTACTTGGACGATGGATCACCTGTGCGCATATCTTCCACACAATTAACAGTTATCGTTACTAATACTGGTCTAGATTCAACTTCGCGTCGAAATCGACAAAGAAGCGGGATCTGCGGTCTTGGATTTTGAAGGGACAGGCTACGAAGTCCGGGGGAACCTCAATTCGCCCATCTCTGTCGTCCATTCAGCGGTGATTTACTGTATGCGTTCTATGTTGAACTTGGATATTCCCCTTAATGCCGGCTGCTTGGTACCCCTGGAAAGTACGAGCTTGATTCCACTTATTCCCTCATGCATACTAACATTGGAACCCCCACGTAGTCAAAATTCCCAAGAAGTCTCTTCTATCGCCGTCACGGACTGCAGCCGTCTGTGGTGGAAATGTTCTCACTTCACAGAGAATCGTAGATGTCGTTCTTAAAGCGTTTCATGCCGCAGCGGCAAGTCAGGGTTGCACAAAGTGAGACGAGTTAAAATATCATCTAGAGGACAATGTTGACCCGATTTCACTGATTATCAGCAACCTAACCTTTGGCGCAGGCGGAAAAGATAAGGATGGCAAGAACGTGGCCGGGTGGGGCTATTATGAGGTACGATTCCGTTCTAAAGATTTCTCGTGGCTAATTCAACCTTATTTTGAAGACGATCGCAGGTGGTTCCGGTGCCGGTCCAGGCTGGCACGGAACTGATGGTGTTCATACGCATATAACCAACACACGCATTGGCGACGTGGAAATCTTGGAACGTAGGTATCCTGTGATGCTGCACCAGTTCGGTTTGCGGACCCAATCAGGGGGAAATGGGGAATGGCGGGGTGGAGAAGGCGTAATTAGAGAGATCGAGATGGTAGAACCCATGCAAGTATCGATTCTTTCGGAGGTGAGGATAATTTTATGAACGAAGCGTGCGCCCAAGATTCTGATAAGCTGGCTTTTTTCCTATAGAGACGGACTAGACAGCCATATGGCATGGAGGGTGGGGGGCCTGGAGCACTTGGAAGAAACACGTGGATCAAACGACTACGGAAGGAGGACGGGGATTTTGGCGAAGACATAAACGGGAGCACTGGTCCCACCCGAGAGATCAACATTGGGGGTAAAGCGACTGTATGGATGGGAAAAGGCGACAGATTGAAGATTGAGACGCCAGGTGGTGGTGCATGGGGTGTCGCGGAGGCAGATGGCGACAATGCGGCCAATGGTCCAAAGCACGTCCGTGCTTGGGAACCTAGGGGTTCGTTTGCAGAACGAGCCGCGACCCAAGCTGCTTTCTGAAAGGTCGTGAAGGTTTGTGTCATTTTAAATCGACGCAATAAAGGTGGTGTTAGATTCGGATTCTAGATGATGGGGTCTAAATTCGCCCCGGCTTCTTCGTATAGTACGTCAGGTACTGTAGATAGGTTTCAAATAAAGCCACTTTGTTCTTCTGATTTGCCACGAGCATGGACAAGCTCTCGATTCTGTAGTCGATGCCACATGGTCTGGGAGTTTGAATGAGAAACCTTCACCGGACCGACGGGAATTGAGAAAAGAAGCAATTGGACCGGCCTACTGCTTCCCGCGAGCCGCCGCGTTGTTGGTTAGCCTGTGCAGTTGAGAGGGGGACAGGTTTCAAGCCTCCTTTACGCGTAGCATATACCCATGTTGAACCGTCGGTTTGGAACGTTGCATCAGGGGGAGACATAGAAGCCCGGATGATAGACTCGGCTGTGAGCAACGTACGAACACACGGAAGCCGTAAGGTAAACCCGAGCGTAATGTAGCATGTAGCAAGAAATCTCAGATTGAAGTGATTGTCGAGGATCTTCTTAGAAAGGTTATCCGATACCGGATCGTTCGCAATAGTAAGACGCTGCTTGAGAAACGACACAGGAACTAGCATAGGGTCCACATGCTGCAGTGGTTATTTCTGGCCAATCAGGAACGTCAAGAAAATCGGGTACCAACTCAACCGATTGAGTGTGCAAGTTCAGTGTCTATATTTTCAAAAGAGAGTATATCGCCATTAGAATACTCACCTGGTTAGAAGAGGTTGAGAGAAAGGGCCCGTCGAGTGTTCAAAATAAGTCATACTTACCTTGCCGATGCCATTTCGGTAGATGTGGTCAGGTATTTTTGAAACGTGAAACCACACGTGTCGAGTGTGATTGGCATATTATTCCCCGCTTTCTTGCTCTGCTGCATATCAGTTGACAAGAAGGAATTCTTCCAACCCCCTGCCATGTCGGTGGCCCGTACTGAGCTTATCAATGAAAAGCAGCAAAAGGTCAGAAACTCTTACGTACGATATATGTTAAAGATATGTTGAATATATAATCTACAGCATCGGCGGGGGTAGCTGTGACAGCAGTCAGAGAAAAAAACGGGACACAGGGTAAATCAACCACCAGATAAACAGCGAACAAGGAATCAGTGCCCAAATTTCAAACGTTACCATCGCTAGGGCACTCGTGCATGGGCAGGTGGAGCGACTTGCGTTTGAAGTCGAAAATACAGCCAGAGGAGCAGAACCATGACCGGCTTGATCAAAGGTTTCACACGCCACCATCCTTATTCTTGGCACAGCTTTCGCTTTGGTCTGGGACTGCGCCGCTGAGGCCGACCTCCTTTGAAACCCGACCACCATCTCCCAAACCACAACGCCATCATTTGCAGCATGCCTGCACAATCGACACTTTCATCAGAGGAAAAAGCTAAAGTTAAAGCTGCTGTCGTAACGTCATCAAACAAGATATTCGGTGCAGCTCTCGCACGCATCTACTATGCACACCCGCAGCCCAACAAATGGGCTTATACTGGGCTACAAGGCGCTGTGGTCTTCTCGCAGAATCTGCACGAAGGGACCTTTGGCTTTAAGATGGTCGATTTAGAGGGAACACGAGGAGTGATCTGGGAGCACGAATTCTATCAGTCCTTCGAGTACTTCGCAGACAGGGCTTTCTTTCATTCATTTGCGGGCGACGTGAGCTTCCTTTCCTTCTACCTATCGCAAATACTGATTTCACTGCATAGTCATGCATGGTTGGTTTCGTCTTCTCTGATGAGAGAGAAGCCAAACAGTTTTGGAAGAAAGTCATAAACAGGAAGAATCCGAAGAGTGGTAAGTCGGTAACTATACACCTTCGCCATCCCGCTTAGTATATTTAGGGAAATCCGCTGAGAAGAAGAAGAAGAAGAAAGCGAAGGGAGGAAAGATTGACAAGAGCATGATTTCTGCGCCGGCTGCTGGCTCTTTTATTCATGTTGCTCATATGGGCTTCGATTCTGAGAAGGGTTTTACCTCAACAGGAGTCGACCCTTCATGGTCGGCTTTCTTGGGGAACCTCGAAAGCAAGGGCATCGACCCAGAACTCATCACAAATAACATGGATTTCATCAAGAGCTTCGTTCGCGATTACAAACCTGCAAAGGAAAAGGAGCCCAAGAAACCCAAGCCACCTGCTCCTCCGTCCCGCAAGACTCACGCGACCAATGGAAGTGGTTCTTCACCAGCTCCCCCTCCCCCTCCTGCTCGTGGATCGAGAGTTCCACCACCATCCATTACCCCGGCTGCACCGCCGTCTCCTGCCAAACCTTCGCCGCCACCACGCAGACCAGCACCTCCAACCACTTCCGCACCTGTACCTCCTTCTCGTCCACCCGCCCGCACGAATGGTGCGCCTCCTCCGCCTGCTCGTCCAACTACAACGCCATCAGCTCCTCCACGTGCTCCCCCCCGTCCAACATCGTCGGTGGCGACTCCTCCACCTGCTCCTCCGCGCTCGGGTCCTTCCGATGCAGTACCTCCCCCGCCTCCCCCACCTCCGCCTCCACCGCCACTTTCAACTGGTGCTCCTCCGCCTCCTCCACCTCCACCTCCTCCACCACCTCCAGGAGGTGTGCCTTCCGCCATCCCCGCACCTCAGCCTGGAAGATCAGCATTACTCGACTCCATCCAGGGAAAAGGTATACATTCACTACGCAAAGTCGATTCCACCGCATCTCCAACTTCACCAAGCGGCTCTTCCGCTGCCGTGGCTGGTGCTGCTGCCGGCGCTGCAGGTGGTGCGGCGGTTGCAGCCGCCGGAGAAGGCGATCTTACATCAGCTCTTGTCAAGGCCCTGATGGAGCGGAAAACTAATATGGGTGAGAGTGATGAGGAAGAGGAGGACGAGGACGAATGGGATGATTGATTGAAGTTTTCATCATGTTTTGGATTTGCATTCTCTCTTTTTTAGCAGCTTCTTCATCTTCGTCACCGAAGGTCATTGTCATTCTAACCTTCATCAACTTATGATTTTTTATGTCATCATTTAGAAAGGCTTCGCCTCTAATTTCCTTGTTTCCTATGGCAGGTTATTCGAGGAATTTGATCAACTTGAAGAACGATGCCTTGTTCTGTCACTTTTCCTCCATGGATCCAAGAACTGGACGATGATGGTCCATAGGATTTGCGTTGTCCCACTTTGTCGTAATGTGAAGGCGTTCTCCGTCAACATCAACTACGTCATATACCGGTATCTTCATCAATGACATCTGCCATCGGTGACCGGTGACCCATGCGGCGATTAGGGATATCAGTCCAGCGGAAGGAACCCGGAGGTTCCGCCTTGAATGAAGGTTCAGGGTACTCAAACGTTGTACTACCAGTTGCATTGAGACGGCTTCAGTTTCACTATACAGAGCTCCTGACCCTTTAAATTTAGAACTGGCTCTCGCGATCGCGGTTTACAGTTCCTTCTTTCATGCCACGGCCACTCTTACAACGAGCTCGCGACGTTTCAGGAAGTTGATTCGAGAGGTGCTTTACAAGCCAGCATAACAGAGAGCGCCCATTTACATAAATTTAAGGATCAAGCCTCCAAGCGTTCAATTTCTAGACTTGCGAGAACGAACGCTGCCAAGCCCTTCAAATCGTTCAAATTCTTGGATTGGCTGACATAGTACTGTTCATGCGGCGATTCGGTCAGCAACTATCGAGGAGAGCAATTGTGGATACCTACGTTGAAATCCCCTGTCGTATCCAGACTGCCAACCTGTAAACTGCTGGTTAACATCTCTGGAGGAGAGAAACGTGTTGGAAATACGTACGACGACAGTATTAATCCAATTCATCGTTCCGTCGGCATTTGTAATGACCCAGTTAGCCGTGATGTATTCGTATGCTTTCTTCGCCACAGCAACGATCTTCCCGTCGTCGTCCTCCACGAGTCCCAATCTCACGGCTTTCAAGAGCGAATAAACAAACATAGATGATCCACTGCTTTCGAAGTAGTTCTTGTCACGATTAGGTTGTGTGATGACGAGCCACCAGACGCCTGAAGTAGGATCCGCGGCCGCAATGATCTTAGGTACGAGAGTGTGTAAGATATCCAGAATTTGTTGATAGCCCGGATGCGATTGGGGTAGAATCTCAAGGGCATCAACAAGAGCCATTGAGTACCACCCAAGAGCGCGATCCCAGACTTCCGGAGAATGACCTCGGTCAGAGGATGCCCAAACGGTTTTGTGAGAGTAATCGTAACCGTGGTAGAGAAGGCCGGTACTGTTTGCAACCGTAGAATTCTGGACTGTGTTCTTGTACATCAACGTAAATTGGAGGGTAATGTCGTCTGGCGTGGATTCTCGCGGTTAAAACGTGAGCCAGTGCGATGGATTTATTACTTACCCCAAGCGGTAAGGTTTGTAGGCTCAAATGTTCGAGTATAATCGGCATAGAATATTGAGCCCATGTAGACACCATCGAGCCATCCTGGGTTGAAATGTTAAGGATGGGAAGGGAGACGAGTACGCGATGAGTACCTTGATTAGGGTATTTTAGCTTGTGCCAAAATTGACCCTCGCCTGTGCGAGGGTGTGAATCCAATTGTTTACGGAATATATCAGCTGCGGCTTTGTATTTCTGAGCACTTGTCTGCTCAAATCTATTGACGAGATGAGCTAAATTCAACTAGTGGGAGTGAAGTTCAAGAACATACAAGTATAACATTGTGGGTCCCGTTCTAGCAAATAGATTCCAATGAGCAAGTTCCACGACGAACGCCAGAATTTGTCCGCACCTTAACGGATCGAGCACATATTCAGATACACTGAGGGGATGTCGTTCATGATTCTTCTCGGCTTGAAGAGATTAATTAACTTACCTATATGCCCCATGAACCGTTCCATTGTTGTAGACGATGTTGTCCACTCCAGCTCGTATATAGTCAAAATAAGTTTGATTGCCTGTTCGCTCAAAAAGCTGGCGAAGCCCCAACTGGAATTCGCCATGTTCATACGAGACAATAGCATTCCCGTTTGCATCTAGGCCATTTCCTTGCCGCCTGGCTATAGCAGAATCTGCAGCCCAGATAGCATACGACGCTGGGCGAGCGGAGGAGAGTGCCACGAAGAGAAAAGCAACAAGTGGGGGTAGGATCATGGTGTAAGGATACCATGGACAAGCGGTATGCAATAAGACCTGCAATGCATGATGGCGGGCCGCGTGCAGGAAGAAGGAGGAATCTACTTCGTAGAGTGTGTTTAGAAAGAGACGGGCCGGCAGAGAGTTAATTTCAGGCGTTCCATGTTGCGTCTCGCTACACATGACCGACCGAAGATACTGCGAAGCACAGAAGAAACATAAGTTTTCATAGCTTCTCGTATTCTACACTTGCTAGTAGGAAGGCCGCAAGTCCCTTCAAATCATTGAGCACCGTTGGAACCCCAACATAATACTGGAAAGGCATGTCAGCGGTCGAATTTAAATCAAGATACAGTCAATCTACCTCAAATGTCCCGTTGCCACTCAAACTGCCCACCTATGATGTTGATGAGCATAATGGAGTGTAACTCGTAGTGATATGCTTACCTGAACTGTGTTAGTCCAGCCCATCGTCCCATCACTATTTTCAACTACCCAATGAGCGGTCATATATTGGTATGCCTTCTCAGCAGCAGCTCGAATACTCCCATTCGTATCCGTGATGAAACCTCGTCTGATCCCCTTTAACAGGGAATAAACAAACATGGCAGCACCACTACTCTCGAAGTAGTTCCCTTCTCTCCCAGGCTGCGTCATGACTAACCACCAGACGCCCGTAGACGGGTCTGCTGCATCACGGAGCTTTGGCGCGAGATTTTGCAGAATCCCGCGAAGCGTAGCATATCCAGCATTTGAAGTGGGTATTACCTCCAGCACGTCCACAAGGGCCATCATATACCAGCCAAGAGCGCGATTCCAGATTTCGGGTGAGTGTCCACGATCAGAGGCAGCCCAAACCGCAGTATGCGAGTAGTCGTATCCATGGTATAATAGGCCGGTGTTGTGAACATCGGACGACGCTTGCAACGAATTTTGATACATTAAATTGAATTGTTGTGTTATGTCCGCTGCCGCAGAGTTAGTGGACGAAGATAGAAAAGGCTTAGGAACGTACCCCAAGCGGTGGAATTACTGGGTTGGAAATCCTTCACGTATTGAGCGTAGAATACATCACCCATGTAGATGCCATCCAACCATCCTGTTAAGTAGATACTTGGTGTCATGTGAAATGATTGAAAAACACGCAACCGCGTTACCTTGATTGTAGTACTGCTTTTTGTGCCAAAACTGGCCCTGTCCTGTCCGGGGATGAGCGTCTAGCTGCACTTTGAAAGTGTCTGCAGCAGATTTCCATTTCGTCTGTCCTGTTTTCTGATACCTATGCGAGATCAAGAAGAGCCAAAGCTTGAAGTGTAAAAAACATACAGATAGAGAAAGGTAGGTCCAGTCCTGAAACAAAGCGGTTAACAACAACCGGGGAAAATAGTTGGTCTAGTACCTGACAGGATCAAGAGAGTAATCCGCAGTCCTAATGGGAAGAAAAATATAAGCTTGAAGTCTGCTCGAACACTTTGAAACGTACGCGTAATTCCCATGAATGGTTCCATTGTCATAAACGATATTATTTGCACCAGCCAAAAGGTAATCGTAGTAAGTCCGATTACCCGTTGCTTCATATAGCAAGCGGAGGCCCCATTGTAGCTCTCCATGTTCATATGATACACTGGCCCTCTGTGAAGAGTCCAGCCCATTTCCCTGCTTGCGCGCTATCGCAGAATCGGCGGCCCAAACTGCATGAGACTGAGGACGTGCTTCGGCGGACACAAACAAAGTGAGGAGAGAGAGGAGACCTAGGAAGCGAGAGTTAACCATCGTTTGGACCGTCTGGGGGCTTGAGATTTACATTCCCCGAAGCATAAGTAACTCCTGGCGAAATCGCGGATAAACGAGAAGAGTTGTGGTACACGATGGCCCTTGCTGGATCCACAAGCAGGCCGCCATCGCTATTTTCTATGAGAGGTCGGAAGACCTCTCGTCACAAGGCAGTACCTGGGGTTAGAGCTCCTCGATATGAATGCTGCTTGGTGGATGCGTATGGAAGCACTTGAAGACGGCTTCCGACATCCAACATGTTTGTTGTTGTATTGCTGCAGCCTCCGAGAGCGAACTTTCCGCCTGTTCCGCTCTCGGACGAATTGTCTGCCCTCGTGCAGGCTTTTGCAGGCTATACCTACCCACACCAGTTCCTGCATTGCAGATCAGCTCAACCAGCTGTGAATATCGATGTGATACCAATTCTCAACCACGCGCCTCTCTCACGGACTCCTCGCTCCAAACTTGACACTTTCGGGTCATGCGCAAAACTACAGCAGAAACATGAACACAAACTATAGCGTATCCATAAGAGTGGAACCGATACTGGCTCGCACAAAACCTCTCACCAACCCTGGACTAAGTTCTCATACTTCAGCAATATACTGCGCCGCGGTGCGTCAATTTCAAATCAAGCATTGCTGTTCTGATTCCTTGGGGTGCGCTTCGACTGACTGAGAACTCTAACGCCTATAAACAGGTCCGCCTTTCCCGTGACAATGAAATTACCATTAGAAGCGAGCTGCGGGTCTGATACAGATGACTTTAGGCCCAATTGTTCAATGTTTTTTACCATGTCTTTTGTGTCATTGCTGTCAATTCCAGCCGCTGTGCCTTTGGGCTCACGTCAGTGCGGGCCTTGGTGTGGGCACTACGATGCCGATGGTGGTACGCACTCTTTTTCCGTTTATCTCGGTATATGACACACAGGGTCCATAATTACCAGCGAAGTTAAATATCGATATAAACAACACAATCGCTCACTGCAATTCCATAACCCAAATCCCTCATGTCAGCTTCAGGAACCCTCTCAACGGAAATCACACTCTTCGATATTCCTACCATCCATCCAAAGCCCAATTCTCCCAACACCTGGAAAGTTCGGTATGTTTTCTTTGTTCACGGCCTATCTTGATCCACTCCACACACGCGTGATGGATACACGGTTCATACATCCAACAGAATCCGTGGAATTCGCAACCCATCGTTTCTTATAATTCCGTATCCCAGATTGACACTCACACTCCCCCGACAGGCTTGTCTTAAACTACAAAAATCTCAACTATACCACACGCTGGGTTCCCTCGAGCGAAATTCAACCAACTTGTAAAGCTCTCGGTATCC
Organism: Pluteus cervinus; assembly: GCA_004369065.1. Lineage (NCBI taxonomy): Eukaryota > Fungi > Basidiomycota > Agaricomycetes > Agaricales > Pluteaceae > Pluteus > Pluteus cervinus. The sequence goes on along the minus strand of ML208316.1, from coordinate 9,107 downwards.
CTCCGACCGGAATCAAATTCGGGACAAAAGATGAACCCCACTACACGCTCCCGGCCATTATCGATTATACACGGTCAAAGACAAACCCTGTAATTCTTTCGGATTCCACCCCGATCATTGAATATCTCGAGAAAGAATACCCCTCTAAGGAGGAAAACTTCGTAGGTTCAATTAGTCGACAGAAAAATAGCACCTCATTAAGATCTTTCTCGCAAGGACTCAGCAACTTCGGGTTTGCAAGACCCAATCCCACTCTTCCCTCGAGGAACTCGAGCGTTCCATGCCTTGATGGAAAACTTCATCGCAAACCACATACTGCTATCAAATATACCACGCCTCTACCTCATGGGTATATACCACGGCAAACTCCCCGCTGATCAAATCGATTTCCGAAGGAGGATGGAAAACCGTTTTGGCAAACCGCTCGAGGAGATCGAGGCTCGTGGGGAAGCTCGAGAAAAAGCATGGAAAGAGCTTGAAGAAGCTTTCGGGAAGCTCGATACGTTTTTGAAGAAGAACCAACTCGAGCTCGAGGACGACAAGAATTCCGAGTTGTTGAGGAGCCGAGGCCATGCCAAAGTCGAGGCAAAAGCGACTACTGCGCACACGGGTGCGGACTTAGGAAATAGTCCGGAAACAAAGGACGAGGAGAAGGTTACAAATTGTGATTGGGTCATGGGAAGACGGGTGTCCTTCTCCGATTTCGTACTTTGTGGAATCTTGATATTTCTACGAAGTATCTGTGAAGATGAAGATTGGAAGAGGATTACGTCGTGGAATGGGGGAAGATGGGGGAAGATGTACAGTGCTTGTGAGAGATGGATGACTGTTGACTCTACAACACAGCTGTAGAAGGAGCTCGGTCTCCAGATAATAACGCGTACACTCCTTTGGGTTGTTGCTGCATAAATGGTAGATCCTCTGGACGAAACACGCGCTGGGTCGGACCCGGCATTTCGTGGGTAGTGGGCGTTTGTGATCGTGTGCAGGGTACACAGAAGCTACCTCCGCAGTACACCATACTGAAGGCTGAAACACAACCTCCGCAAAACCCTTTCAGAAATTCGTCAGACTATTCATTCCTCCAAGAGAAATGTCCAGGCCATTCAGAGCACGTTAGTGTACGATGGCAAAGACACGACGCAACCGAAGACTCTCGGGCAAACATCACGACCATGGCCTATGGAAGCCGTGAATATTGTTGGTTACCGTAAGGTCATGCAGGAAACACAGGTCATGACACCACCGAAGGCTTCCTTCTTTCATTACCGAGCTCCATACCCATACCAGTTTCAAGAGATCACAAGCACGTATTCCGAACCAGTGGGTAAAGTGTTCAGGATACGTCGTTAGAGTGGAGGAATCTGAGGTTGGTTCGGTACCGCCTTGCGCACTCACGCGTTGAACTGGAGTGAGGGCCTTCAAAGTCAAGCGTCAAAGTCATACCCACCTGGTGTGGAAAGGGCGAATAGCACATACCTTCGGAAGGGCACACGAACCACCGCTAGAATCGGGGATAGACCAAATACCTGGTACGAGCACATAGACGTCATCCGAAACGCTGAAGCCCAGCCAGGAACGTGGGTTGGTTACTAGACCCAAGCCAAGGGAGTATGATTAGGCGTGAAAGTTTTCGAAACCTTGTCGGCGACAGCTCGTGGAAGGTTACTAGACAGACGAACTCGGTCCCGCATCCACGTTGGCCAGTAGGATTATATCGCACGAGGAGTAGCGGCACTACCTGGAATTATGAAAGTGAACTGAGCCACCTTCCATGCCCGACTGTCAGGAACCAGGATGAAGAATATATGTCACCAACCCCCGCCAACGAACTGGCGACAAATCACTTTTCGCATTGCTGGCCATGGGATATTGAGGGAAGGATGATTCCAGGGTGCCCGGAGTCAGAAAGAGGAAATTCTCCCCCACGTGGTCCTGTTCGGGTAGCAGTTACGCTCGCGATCGCTCAAACCGTTTCTCCAAGTCGGTACAACATCTATCACCAGTGCGTTCCCTGTTCGCTCTTTCACTACCTACCATTTGTTTGCCGTTTTCTCGGTGCCTTCCAGCCCATGGGTGAGAACGATGTGCTGCCAGTGCAGTTCCCACTCTCTTTCACCATAACGTGCTCAAGGCTCTGTCTAAGGTCGACTACAAGGGCTTGCCCTCCAAACCGCCCTTCATCGCTACCACCAAACCCCCTCTCACTAGTATTTGGGACCACGGTTTAGCCGACCATCTTCGCCATGGCCTGAACACAATGTGCGTGGACTGGACTGGTGTCGAAGCGCTCCACATCGTCGAAGTCGGAGAGTTTTCCGGCCCGGCCATCGTCTGGATTCGCGTTGAGTTCGGGGAGCTCAGTTTTGAGGAGGGCAGCGTCGTCGCCTTCAAATTCCGCGCGTTCATCGACAGTCAAGATGTCCACAACTACCACGTAGAAATCAGGGAGTCCCGCGTTGTGACCCTGGGAACAGCCGGCTTCTACCTCAGCGCCGGCAGCGACAACAAGGACGACAACAAGGAATACAAGCGCAAGAACGACAGCCAGGCGCGCGAGGACGTGGTCGTCCTTGACATCTCCTGTGTAAACGAGAGCTCACCGCCATCAACTACAAAATCGGGGGCTGCCGAGGAGAGGACCAAGTTGATTAAGAACGTGAACCATCCCAAGTTGGTCGCAGAGCGCGAGGCGGAGCAGGATTTGCAAAAGGCGCTCTGAGCCTTGCGCCACGAGATTGCCATTCTCTGGGGGGCGAAGGAGAAGCGCGGGGAGCCCGCCTGGGCTCCTCCCATCGTCCTCCCCACCGAACCCGGTGAGTACAAGCTGGCGATACCGAGATCCGAGATCCGAGAAGTGTTTAAGGCTTTTGACAAGGATGGCCAGGGAAGATTACCAAGTCAGAGTTGAAGGGGATGTCGGCAAAACTTGGTATGTATGTTGAATTGAACGTCTCATGAAGTGCTTATCGGTATCGATATCCTTTGTAGGAGAGATGATCACAAACTTAGAGCTTGACGAAGTGATCGAGGAGGCGGATGTTGATGGTAATGGTGCAATTGAAGTAGAAGGTCAGGAATTCGTACTGAGGGTTTGGTTTCATAGAATTTGTGATGGTAAGAAGTTTTCATTCTCTAATCCGTGCGTTGCTTGCTGAGAAAGCTTCCGAAGACTATGTCAAGCAAGTAATTCACGAGATTGGCACTTTGACGATTTGCGAGGCATCCGGAAGGCGACTTGTAAGATCCGAATCTGGTTGGACGGGACTCCTGCGTGCATCTGACATTTGAAGCCGTGAGAGGTTCACAGCTTTGGAACGCACCTTTTGAGACTATCGATCATCGTGTTCACCACATTTCTTCGTTGTTGTCCACCACATTCCAGCCGCAACTCTTGCATTACCAATACTGAACGACCCCTAAGCCATGGACGAGGATATGGACTTCGATACCCCGGGACTCGCCCCGGCATTTGAGCCCCAACCGCCCCAGTACACCCTTTCGCAGAACCTCTACGATGGTCGCAAAATGCTGTTCGTTTCGTTTCTTCATTGTCCTGGAATGCTCAATCTCCCTATGTCCCAACAGCGATTTGGTTTTTGTTCAAGATTGCACGGGGAGTCAAGGAAGTTATATTTCCTCGGCCACCAAGAATATCGAACAAATTTGTGCCCATATCTTTGAGTCTGGCAAATTGCAGGTCACAGAAGATCTCCGCATCGGTCTGGTTGCTTTCAGAGATCATCCTCCTCAAGACCATACCTATATCACCAAGAACTTTGGCTTCTCATCCGATATCAGCAAAGTGCACGAGGATTTATCAGGGCTTTATGCCTCAGGGGGTGGTGATGGACCAGAAGCTGTTACAGCGGCTCTCGCAGAGGCTTTGAACATGGATTGGAGAGAACATGCAAGAAAGATGGTGGTATTAATTGCCGATGCCCCACCACATGGTATTGGCGAGGACGGTGACGGTACGTGTAAAATCCACATCTTTCCTCGTCATCGGCCCATTTACACATATTGGATATTACATTCAGGCTTCGACGATGGCTCGCCTGATGGGAATGATCCCTTGCAGCTCGCTCGTGCAATGGCCGGCCGCGGCATTACCTTGGTATGTTTCTTGGTTGCACGCATTGTGACCTGTAATTACCCAAACTTTAGTTCTCCGTGGCATGTGAACCTGCGCTGAGTGGATATGCGGTAAGTTCTGGGGCTTGAGGAATTGTTCACTCTCCTGACTACATCTGCCATAGTATGCCACAGACTTTTACCAAGCCCTCACCAACATCACATCTGGGCTTATGCTGCCTCTGACTACTGCTGATATGCTTACAGATGCCATTGTGGGTGGTGTGTTGGAGAATTTAGACATGGAACACCTGGTGTGCGAAGTTGATTGTGCAGTTGCGCAGCGTACTCTCGGCAACAATGAAAGCATGGATGACATTGCAAAGGAGTTACATGAGAAGCTGCTACTCCGGAATGAGAGCATGAAGAAAGTGGTTATCGAGAGCATTTACAAGGAGTCAGAAGAGGCTATGCATAATGTTGGCATCTTCATGGCTGCAGCTTCCTTGGCAGAGGCACGACCACTGCTCAGGCAGGTAAGTTATGCGTTGATGATCACGAGAAGAAGTCCTGATTCACATTGCAGGTGCACGGGACACGATTTACAGACAAATATCTACAAGCACGGCAGACATATGGCACATACTCGCTGACACTTCCTTCACGGCCTGCACCTAAACCTACCCCAGCATCTCCCAAAGCACAAGCTGATCGCAGTGTCCCTGTGCCTCCCAAATCTAAACTGCCCAGGCCTGTATTGAAGAAGGATCTCTACAGGACGCAGAACAAAGCTGAAATTAGGCAACAGACCCCAGAGCTATGCAAGGCTGATGGTCAACCCACCACGATGAACTTTACTTATCATAGGATTTCTGTTAATAGTGGTTACAGCCGACCTGATGATGCTGCTTGTGAAGTTCTTACACAGAAGGCTGAAGCAATCAACAAGATGAATTGTGGGCCCCCATCCCCAGAAAAGATATACAGGTTCGTCCAACTCTATCTATACTTATTTCATGTGCTTTTTTGATCATCATGCTCAGGAATCAGGAAAATCTTCCTCAGGTTGTTGCAAATGCTGTTGGGGAACTGGGTGGCTGGGGTTGGGGGCAATATGGGAATGTGGCCACAGTCTTCTATTCCATCTATCAGGATGAAGATGGTTGTACCCGTATGTTCCAGTAAGTTATATTCATCTTTTTGTTAAATACAAGATGACATCCCACTCAGAGGCAGTGCTATTCATGCACCCAATCACCCTGATGCCCATATTGAAGTGCCCAAGTCCCTTGCCAAGCAACACTTTGCACTACTCAAAGATCAGGGGGTGCCACTTTTCACTCGTATGTGATTTCAACACAAAGCATCATCCCTTCTTACCCAATTGGTATCTTTTTTAGCACAGCACCACAACCCCATGGTCCCCACCATGCATCCTGCTGAGAAGTCTAGTTCAGCAGCCCTGTCCATGCCCATGATGGTTCCCCAAACACTGTCACATCAGTCCAGGACATCAGCTCCACCAACACCATCACATCAACTCAGAGGGCTAGCTCCTCCAACACCATCTCCAGCTCCCAGGACTCAGCAGTCTCAGCATTCAGCCCTGAAGTTGTCACCTAGGTCACAAAAGTCATTCCCCAAACCCCTTCCCAAACCTCCTCAGGTTGATGGTCCAGCACCACCCTTAGCCAGGAGTACAAAGAATGGCAACAGCAAGCATGGGTCTTCTGATGCAGAAGGTGCACCTCCCCTGAAGAAGCAGTGTCTTGGAGCTCCAAAGGCCATCAAGTCATTGGGTAGCAAGGGTATTGGTGACAAAAATAGCAAGAACAAGATGACACCTCACCCCAAGACCTCCAGGGTCAATGTTCAATCCACGACGAAGGCTCAAGAACCAGGTGATGAACCTGGGTCTGATAGAAAACATTCTTCAAGGTAGCCCCTCCACTTTACCCTTCATTCCTTCATTAATATCTGAGACAGGATGATGAACCCTGATTATCACCACAGCTTTGTGGCAAAGCACTGATATGTCCACCCTCACAAACATTGTTGTAAGTATTCCTGGCTCTCAGAAGCATCAATGTATACTAATGTATGACCAGTATCTCAAGGAGCTATTGGTTCATACTCAGCAGCTATGAGATAGGCAGTTAACTTCAACCTTGTCTGCTTTGTGTACCCATTCTCTTTTTCCCCACTGTGTCTGACCCTCATTCTTTTTTTGCCTATTTTACTACTTTGATTTTGTACAGGGAAAGCCACTGCCTTGTTGCCTCATCCATCTTTCCTTCTGAGCCATATAAATATGGCCTGGATCAAATGACAGTGTGGTGTTCACCCTGGACCTTGCTGTCATCAAGATTAACACAGGCAAGCTTGAATGCACCATGCCAGCTCTACTTCCTTCAAATTCCCTGCCAACCATCTTGTGACTCCAACTTGAAGACCAGGCCCCTAAGAACACCCTTGTCAAGCTGCCTGACCTGCACTTGGTCGTTTTCAAGAAGGGCTGGTATGACCATTGGTGGGGCAAACAATGTTTTGTCTTGTACTCGCGCCTATTGTTGGTCAGCCCCATGAGTTGAGGGAGTGGCCAGCCATTCCCACTGACAAACAGCTGGGTGAGTTCTCTGCCAATGCCTTCAGCTGCATCCGCGGCATCCTCATCAGTGGTTCCGGCACCACTGAATCCTCCGACTTATGTCACCCCATTTCCTTCATTATGAAGGTCCTCCACGACACCAAGCCCTTCGAGCATGCCCACCTCAACCCGGTCCTCGCATAGGAGGGCATAGGAAGTTCATTTATGACGAGATTTCTTTCTGAGGATGTCAGTGAATCGTTCGTCATGTCAACGTCCGAATTTCGCCATCTAGGCCCCATGAGAGGCTTTATTCGTGCCCACACTCAAGATCACTGGACGGGTTTACGTCCAGGTCGTTTAATTCCTCCTGATCGCAGGAAGTATGTTTCATGCCATAATCGTTCTTATGCACGTGAGGCTTAGAGGACCTTGACCAGACAACAACTTCGTAAGTAAACTCACTTTACAACAAACACATCGTTGACCGCAACTACGAAGATATCACTAGCGCCGTGCTTCTGGAAATCTCCCAAGTTCTCGAGGAACCCTGGCATGCGGCGTGCGCTGGTTGCATGTGTTCGTGAATGCGCCTGGTACGCCAACCTAAGGGAGGTAACCACGAGCAAAGGGTCGATTATGGGAAGCAGTCCGAAACAGAGACATACGATGATATTCTCGCCCTTGAAGCTTGAACTCCGGCATACTGGTCGAGTGGTCGACGGGTGCGGGAGGGATAGTGGAACTAGGTTTAACTTGCGAGGTGGCGAGTAAAGTGGTTGCGAGATGATGAGCTGTGTGAGCAGTAGTGTTCAAAGCAGCAGAAGACATTGCGCGTTGATAATAGGTGCAGGAAGAGTAGAAGTTTTGAAGAAGAAAGATTTCAGGTTGGGGCTTTATAGTATATCTTCAAGCTTTCGCGAAGACATATAGCATTATCGAATCATCATCGCGTCATCTCTCAAAATGGCAGTGTTGCCGAAGCGGGGTATGGATTTAGACGAATTTATATATCTTCGACAACTGAGTTTATGCACCATACGAAGTACATAGATAATTCCGGTAACCATATCCACAGAGTCGCTGCTCGTAACGAGGTAAATTAGGCTCAGACCAACCATTCCCCATTACAGTACTTCGCCATACAAATACTGCAACAACGCCCAAACCTTCTTCCCATCAGCTTCACTAACCCATTCCGAATCCATAAGAACTACCCACAATCAGTCCAACCCAACCAAAGACTTTGAAACAAAAGCACCCTCGATGGGCGAGAATGTAAGGGTACGATCCGTCCACCCGACAAGCCTAAATCTAAACAATCAGCGCGGCCTCCACGACGTCAAAGGAAAATACACACCGAAATTCATCGGAAAAAAGAATATTCAGAGCAATGCGAGGAAAAATAAAAATAAAGATGTTGACTATGGTATGACTTCCCCCCTCTGGGCCTCTTCGAATGCGCAATGCATCTCATCAAGCGGAAGCCACCCAGGCCCCCTCCGATCATCCGCCTATGAACAAACCTAACCAGTCAGCACGGCCTACGACGTCAAGGAAGAGGAAAATACCCACCGACAACCCATCGAGAAAAGACCTTCGCACAAAGGCGGGGGGGGAGGTGCAATTGCCGAAGCAATGCGAAAAGATCAAAAAATTGTGTTGACTATGCAACGGAAGTCATAACCCAAACTCTCAAACCCAAGCCTCGACCAGCGACGACCCAGGTAAGAGGACTTGAAGTTCAGATATGACCTCCCCGCTCTTCGAATGCACAAGGCATCTCATCAAGCGGAAGCTGCCCTTCGAATGCGCAATGCATCTCATCGAGCATAAGCTGCCCTTCGAATGCGCAATGCATCTCATCAAGCATAAGCCGCTCTTCGAATGCGCAGTGCATCTCATCGAGCATAAGCCGCTCTTCGAATGCGCAGTGCATCTCATCGAGCATAAGCCGCTCTTCGAATGCGCAATGCATCTCATCAAGCGGAAGCCTCCCTCAAACCCAGGCCTTCGACCAACGACGACCCAGATGAGAGAACCTGGAAGTTCAAATATGACTCCCGCGCCCTTCGAATGCGCGATGCATCTCATCGAGCGTAAGCCGCACTCAACCCAGGCCAACCACCGGCGAAAACCCAGGGAATAGCTTCCTCGCCCTTCGAATGCGCAATGCATCTCATCAAGCGTAAGCCACTCAACCCAAGCCATCCACCAGCAACAACCCAGGGAATACTAAAACCTGGCTTCCTCGCCCTTCGAACGCGCTATGCGTCTCATCAAGCGGAAGCCTACCATCAAACCCAGGCCACCAATTAGCGACAGTCCAAGGCGATTAGTAGAACTCGACGTTCAGGTAAAGCTTCTTCCCCGCCTTTCGAACGCGTTATGCATCTCATCGGGCGAGGGCATTCTGAGCCAAGCACAACTCGAAAGTCATAACATG